>MQTX01000040.1:3947713-3962369 GCA_009735665.1 Angiostrongylus cantonensis
GTTTGTGTGTAAATGCATGTGTAAATGTGTGTGTATGTGTGTGTATGTGTGTGTACACATACGTGTTTGTTTGTGTGTTGATGAGACGCAAATGTATGTGGAAAAAACAGTAGCCATTTAGGATGGGTTTGTGAAAAACTGTGAGCCAATTAAATAAATGAGCCAAACTTCTGATGACTGACTATTCGTTTAGTGCGCATGTTTAATAGTATTGCATAATTTGACTTCTGAACTGTTTTTTAAACAGTTCATTAGTTTTACTTTACTTTTTTTGTGTTATATCCTACCTTTAAATCTTAAACAGCATACGTTTATTTCCATACAATAACACTGTTTAACAACCTCGCGATTGCTAAGAGAGAAAACCACAAATTAATAATTCAATGCCGAGGTTAATAGAAAGTCGATCCTGGGTACTACTTAAATCTGTTGTTAAAATTTTAGAGGACTTTGTAAAAGTTCTCAGCAAAGGTGGGGAAGTGGATTAGAATAGAATAAATATACTAGATTATGTTGAAATGTAATCCTCCGCAAATACTGCTGCTGTTTAGCACAAGTTCTCCCTGTTTTCCTATTGCGTATTTTTCCTGCACGCACTCGTTATCACATCGCGAAGCTTCAGCGCCCTCTTGAGAATAAATTGCAAACGCCGTAACTGACACCTCGTCGTCGAGTGTCGATGGGTGTGTGTGGGTGGTGCGTTACTCGTCATCATGTTCTCTTGGGAATGCCACATCCACGGCGATCTCATGATACTCCGCCGAGACACTATTGCGGCCAAGAGTCCGTCGAAAGATCCAATATGAGGTTTTTTCCACTAGAACACACCATTGATCTTCGTGGGATCGCAGTCTGGCTTGGATTTCCGTAATCTCTTGCTCAGCGTAGTCGTCCCTTTTTAAGAATGATCGTTATGAGGCAGTGCATTATCGTCGAGATAGAAGAATTCATGCGATTCAAACGCATAGGCAAAGACTTGAGGATTTCTGAGTTAAAAGAGAACTGCCCTCTCCTACGTATCACATCCCATGTGCTTTCTTTGTTTTCAAAATACCACAGCGTTGAAATGAAATGCTTTTGTTCTATCTCAATGAGCATTGCACCATCAAAATAGAAGACGAAAAACGCTTTCTTATGGTATTTTTCACTTTTTTAGCTCTCCGTCCTTCTAAACGAGGCCAACCGGCCAACATAATGTAGTCGTTTGCTTCACAAATTTGATTGGAGTAGATTTGCATCGTAATGCTGTTTGCTGCTCCTCTACTCGCCTTAAGCAAAACCAACAATACCACATAGCGTTTTGAAATAGTAGTTAGACATGTCTTTGGTTAAATTCACTGGAAAATGCAAATCATCGAAGAAATAACGAACGGAAATTAATGTAAATAATAGGATTCTTGAACAAAAAAGGTCAGAAAAGGAACAGAAATGAGAACGAACCTATTAGCGCTACTGGTAGAAGATTTATGGAAGTTCTTTATATTCTTGTTGAGGAAGCGTGAGGTGTTATTTTGTTTTTTATTCACGAAAAAGCAGCCGTTTCGGTGGATTTCGCCTTCCTTAGAGCCTGGAAAGGTCAAGTTGACAGCAATCTACCCGGCCGAGCACCTCCATAACCAAACAGAGAAAACGATAACCAAGATTTCAATCAAATTGAACACAGAGTTTTGTACACTCACCGCTTTCTATGAGTCTTCCACTAAATATGTAACGTGGAGGCCAACCACGCAGAGTTTACATGGAAATGTAATGTGCCCATCTCATCAAAATAACAGGCTGCCTGCTATATTGCCCAATATCACGCGTGATAATGAGGTATTCTTCCCTGCGGTTCATTTTCGGATTTCTGGAATTAATCCAGAACGCCTCTAGAGTTTTGCGCGTTTGTGTTTCCGATTCCTGTGCGAGGATCGTGACCCGTACTTCGAAATCCTCTCCATTTTTTTCTGGGCGCTTATGAGTACTCGGTACCATTTCAACTACGTTTACCGACTTCTCTAGATCTGCCCTTCTAAAGCAGCGTTTTATAGCTGCACTTGCATCATTTGAGATGAAGGGTAGGATAAATGTGACGTTTTTATTGCTAGAGTTGTCGTTTGGTGACCCAATATTATCCCCCTACCTATCCCGAGCTACAGCTTCGTAGGCATTAGAAATGGCTATTTGCCGTGCCAAGTTCCGGGATTCCTCTCTCTGCTTACTTCCCGTGCACACGTTGCTTGCTGTTCGAAACATGTTTCTTACAAGCGCCCTTTTCGTGTGAGAGGGGTGAGAGGAAATGTAGTGAACTAAGTAGTTTTTACTACTTGACTTTCGGCACCACTTCATAATATAGACATTTTCTGACAGGTTAATTTGGACGTTCAGGAATGGCAGCCAGTTTTTTTTCGGTTTCTCCCGGGTGAAGTTGATATACTGTGGCATTTCGTTCAACAGCTTGAATTATTTGTCAATTTCTTCTTTTATGTTAAGCAAATTACAAATCCGCCATCTATATATCTACAGTAGAGTAACGGCCCGAGATTGGTCGCTGGTACTTCCACCTTAGACATAAACACAGTGGCAAGACTTGATGCCAGTCGTTGTCCCATTGCCAACCCTCTTATTTGAGCGTATTACTTTCCAGACCATCTGAAGATTGAGCAGCTCAAGCATTCTTTTAAGAGTGCTATCAAGTGCTCTATCTTGAAGCTATACATGTTTATTTCTCTTCGTATTATATAAGGAGTTCGAATATGGCTTGGATTGCGGAGCCATTCGACACGTTTGTATAAAGGGCGGTGACGTCGAAGGACTTCCATCACGTACGCGCTGCTGTGCTACGCAGTATGTAGACGATCCAGAAACATCTGGGTATTCGTAAGATGGGCTGGAATGTGTTTCAACAACTGGGTAAATATTAAGGTTAAAAACCATGTTATCCTATCCGTTGGTCCGTCTGCATAGCTAATGATAGGTCTAACCTTAAACAATGATGGATCGGTTGACGCAAGATCATCGCTAGATACTAACTTATGAGTTTTTATGAGCAAGTACAAGACGGGTCATGTTGGTAAGTCAACTTTTAGTTGAGAGATAACTGATGGTTTCAAACCAGCAACCCTTGCCATTTTGACCTATTCGTTGTTCAATTTTTGGTATTTACTTTTAAACTCATTCTCAGATGATGAGCGATGAAGTGAAGCATCTTCGAGATGGTTTTTCGTTATCTCCACATCTAACTATTGGGGAATTACGACAAACTCTCCACCCTTACCACTAACGGATAGTCTTATGTTTTTCAACTTTATCAGCTCTCATGCCTCTCGCTTACCACTTTTTATGGAAGTGATTAATAAACGGAGTGGAGAGGAAGAAGTTTTTTTTGGTGATGTTATATTCATAGCTACTCTGTCGTTGTAATTTACTCACTCATCAGATAAGTATTAGCCATATTCAGCAATAAAAACGGCTTGTTTATAATAAGTACTTAGCGAATGTAGAACGAAGTTGTAAAATAGGAAGTTGATCCGTGAATGCATCTTAAGGAAAACAGGATTTTTTCATAGCCCTTGCAGCATCTCTATAGCAAACCCAACTAATACCTCTGCTAAAACATTTGGACGATTTTGTCATTGCGAGTATTGCAAGCCCCAGAATATTTTCCATTTATTTCTTTGCTTCAGGATCGTCCACCATGGTGGTGATTTGGTTTTAAGTAATGTACCTTGTTTAAGCATTAACTAGTGATCTAAGGACCTAAAGGCTGCTAGTACTGTTAATACTATTAATTCCGAAAGGAGTAGCCTAATAGTGTCCTATAATAAGTCTAAACGATGCTTAAGCCCTGAATGTGACCAGAGCGTGCCGATCTGTCACTAGAGTCATTGAGTCGTATATTATTCGGGTGATTAGTTGAAGCGCTGGGGCTCGTCCTTTTCTTTACGCATAACTTATCGGCTATCTCCAAATGTGCAACATTTCGCTTGCGGGCGACTAATTCTCATGTGATTGGCTTCGGACGGACCGATTCTCTATCGACGCGATGCGGTCTCGTTCCGCCTAAGCTGAATGTTGGAGATCTAAATTGGGCGACTTTTACGAACAGTGCATGTTATTTTACGAAGCATATAAAGTATTTACAAGAAGATGTTGGGAGAATGCAATGAGAAGAATACCGCTGAAGTTTCCTGCAAATTTCTTACGCCAAAAAAGCTGAGCAACTAAAAAAGGTTTTCATAGACAATGAGCGACCTGCCAAGAGCGGCTGATACAATGTAGGTGAAAATATATTTTCAAACACGGTTTTCGATTCTTCGATTTCGAAGTCGATCTTCACAGTCCGTCATACTCTCGATGTGGTGTCTCCGTCGTCGTATCGAGTCGCATCTTCCAGAACGGTTGTTGCTGGTGGTAATTTTCTGGTGATAGATAGCTTGTTCTTGCCTGACATCATGCAGAAGTCGGTTTCATTATCAGCTAGTTCAATGCTTAAAAATAACTCAAAAACCAACTTTGCTTTAACCCCAGGTGGTCACTACCAACTACTGTATCGAACACATCGCAGGGTCAGGTTGTTTATTCTAGCGAAGCTCTACTGAAGAAGATCGGACTCGATACGACGGCGAAGGTAACGCACCGAAAGTACCGAGGACACTGGCCATCGACTAGAATTGGCTTCCAGGAAGGGGAAGACATCGAAACGCTAGTCGAATAAAGTTGTTTATCAGTTCCATGTTAACTTATCAATTAAGGAATACATATTGACTAGTTAAACGATGTTAAAGGAAAGTCGGTTTTTGAAATAATAAATTGTGGATGCTTTTAAGAGTAAGTTCATTTACAGAGGAAGTGGAGGCGAGAGAGATGCATAGTGATCAACTCTGATATTCGTCTCATTCTGGCTTTTCTGAGCTTTTCTTAATGAAACTTGCACCTCTCCTGCACGACTTTTACGTCCACTTCCATTATACCATGATATTATCGCCTACTTTATCGAATCTCCTCAAATCACAGAAAGGCTTGAGTAAATGCTTTTCTTTCGTGCTCCTGTCACTTCTTCTTCCTGTTCTTTTCCACCAACGTGGTCAATACTTGCGTTATCTTCATTGGCAGCAACATTGAACGTTTTCGTAAATTCCTAGAATTGGAATGGTTAGAAAATTATTCTATTAAAATTTTATTTTATCCTATAAAAACTGTGAAAGCTAATTTGTTAGAACCTAGTAGCGAAAGGCCGGCTTCTGTATTTTACTACACAACGGGAATTGTAGGAGTATCATAGGTTAGCATAGTATTTTTAGTGGTTCCCTCTAGAAACAAAAAATGAAGAAGTTCTTAGCACAGAACACATCGATGAGATTCTATGTTCATTTCTTAACTTCGCTTTCTTTTCTTTTCTTCGTTTTCTTTCTTTCTTTCGTTTTTTCCTTGCTCTTAACGCTAAATTCTTAATATGTTCTCGTAATAGTACCCAGGACCGACTTTTTATTAACCTCGGCATTGAATTATGAATTCGTCGTTTTCTCTCTCAGCAACCACGAGGTTAACAACCTACGTTTACAACACATACAACACAATCGTAGCTGACGTTTCGGCAGAATCGCCCTCTTCAGGCCGCTTTTTCACCTGCCCTCCACCAAGGAAGAACAGTGGCTCAGAGTCACACATGGCTGACGACTACCTGTGTTATTGTATGGAAGTAAACGTATACTGTTTAACAACCTCGCGATTTTTGAGAGAGGAAGCGACGAATTCTTAACATGTTCGCAGATTTTGTACATCGTTCATTATCTGATAGAGATGAAGCAAAAAAGATTTATAAAAACGAACTTGGGAACGGGAAACGAATGCGCAATTACCATTTCTGGAGGCTAATGCATTTACCACCACACTATGTAGGCTCTTCGTTTCGCATGTTTCTCAGCTAGTTCTATTGACAATTCCATCAGCAATCACCCGTCAGCGGGATTGATCTGAAGAGGACAAATCGGCAATGAATCCAGTTATGCTCAGGCTGTAGTCGAAATCACTAAGTTAATTCAACGGCTACAGTGAACATAAGAGTGAAGTGGCGACAAAGTACTGAAAACATTCTATTTTACGTATTCTTTGTATTCAGTGTTTCAATTCTTTGTGTAGTTTTCTTGTTCAGCAATCGCGAGGTTGTTATACAGCATACATTTACTTTCATAGAAAAACACACAATACAAAACAAAACAACAGTAGCTGACGTTTCGGCAGTATCGCCTTCTTCAGAGCTTGGAAGGGTATGCTGATATACAATTTATTAGGCCAAACACTTCAATAACACTTACAGTAAGACGAAAAACTTCATGGCAATTACATGATCAACAGCTTCTCGAAAAACCCACTGCTTTTTTACATGACTTCCAATGAGGAAGGTTAGAACAGCTGATTATAGTCGCATATGGTTGATGACTGAGCCACCCCACATCAGAAATTGATATATAGATTCGGGGCCAGGTCGCGTGTAACCTCTGGGCATTCCTCCCTGCTATTCATTGCCGGATTTTTGGCATTTATCCAAAAAGCCTCTAAGAGTTTGCGTCAATTCTTTGTATTTAGTTACCGTCCGACTCACCAAGTTAATCATTTTTAGTAGGGTAAATGGAAAAATCAGTTGCTCCCAGAGTTTCAAGCTATTCAGCGTGATCCTCAAATCCCCAGTTTCACGAAAAATCGATTAAGTGCCTCCTACCTTTCTTCTCGTTATATTTTCCACAGTATAAAATTCAATCATCGAACGCCTATGCTTTTTGAGTGGACATTCTTTTAAAACTTTTCAAATTACATTTTTTCCTTGAACAAGCACTTTGTGCAAGAAAACTCCTGGCTATACCTCAGTTTTCTTCGTTTTGCTTCCAGCTGTTAAAATTTCGTCCTTTGCATTAAAAACTGTTTTTGTTCTGTTGTTTTCCGTTGCTTAATGTACTTTTGAAAACCATTCTATAACGCTATTCACAAAGAAATCGATCCAATTCATTTTCAGACATTCGAGCGCGTTGTGGTACAGAACATCTTGCATGGTTTGTCGCCGTCACTCTCGGACGCCATAGCAAGCGTGAGTCGATGGAGGCTTTTCCGTGCCGCACTACCTCACATTATACAGGTAAGTTGTAGCAGTACATTCTTACTCAAAAATCTTATGAGGTTCCTTTCCAATACCTTAGTGAGCACTTTATGGTTATTTAGTTGGAATTCTTTTCAAGCTTGAGATACGATGCAAAACTTCAATGCTGATAATCTACGAAAATATTAGTTTGGCGTAGTGTGTGAAGCTCAAGTGGAATGAATAGCCGAAAATTGTATTTCCCCTCAAGGAACAAAGAATCTGTTTAGTGTTGATCGATTCGTAGTAGATTACCTTTTAAAGTAGACAGCACTCAATTTTAATCACGCGTTGTAAAGGACTGCATCATCTTCCGACTCACGATTTCATCATCCCAGTTTGCGTATAACTCAGCACAAATGTTTAGGTGTGAAAGAATGAATGAAGCGTGTTAGCGCTATTGATTCTTTGTTTCTTTTTAATTTCCTGATTCTGCTAGTAATACACTTGGGATACGAAAAATTTGAAAGCACAAGAAATTGACTCTGCCTGTCTACAAATACAGAAAGGTGCTATAGTTTTTCGTACCGCTTTACTTCGTATAGTGAATAGGAAGGAGAAAAAGACAGAAAGAAAGAACGCTATCCAAGTCACGAAGAGTTGATTGGATCATTTTCTACATATTCAGTATTTGTGCATATAAATAGAGCGAGTATCGCGGAGTGGTTAACAATACCCTGTAACACACGGATCGTCGTTCGATCTCCTATCCCATGCTAACCAATCCTCCCATCCCTCCAACTTTCCTGGAGGACAAAAGCAGTGACCTAACACATCGGTCGAACTTCTGAAATCACTGTATAGCTGGCCCATTATGTAGTAAATTTCCTCCATGATGCTTAATGGAGTCGAATTCATGGAGTATCCCTGAGGGATTGCTCAATGCTAAACGCCTAGTGCGTTTGAGTAGTGGTTATACGGGAATTCGATGTTTTATTTCAATAAGGAGACACAAGGTTGTTATTATAAAATTTATTAGGAGAGAGCTGCTGATGTTTCGAAGGTTTCGCCTTCTTCAGAGCCTGGAAAGGTCAAATCGAGATGCGATCTACTCAGCCAAACACCTTCATAATCATAGCAGATAAAACTTAAACATAAACAAAAATTTTTTTTTCGCATAAAAAACAGTTTCATTCAAACACCTACCGTTTAGTTCTTGTATCTAAGTCAGTTGGTGGATAGCAGCCGCGCAGAGTACTGCATGGGCGGGGACTGTGCCTGTGTCAGGTCATTGGATTAGCCTGAGGTATGGCGTCAGGTCACGCGTGATGACAAGACACTCCGCCTTGCCGTTCATTTTTGGATATTTGGAATTGATCCAAAACGCTTCAAGAGTTTTACGCCCTGATGTTTTCCATTCGTGCATGAGGATAGTGACTCCTATTTCAAAATCTTCTCCGTTATGTTCCTGCATCCTATGCGCGCCTAGTGGAATATTTGTTTCAATTTAGATTTACCGACTAGGTGTTCTTTTATGCGGACGCAGAGCGGTCTACCCGTTTCGTATTCGTCCCCGCATGCTTTACAAGTGATCGTGTAGACTGTACCCGAGCTCATGCAATCACCGTCTCTACCATTAGAGCAAATTACGCAGTTTTTCGTTATACATAGACGGTCATATAGGCGGTTGCGAACTAGTTGGCGTCGTAGAGTGTCCGGACGTATTTCTATCACTCTTACGGAATTCTCTAGATCGGCCCTTATTAAGCAACGTTTTATGGTTGCACTTATTTCGCTAGAACTAAATGGCAAGAGGAATGGAGCCTTGTTTTCGGTAGAATTATTGCTTTGGGGCGCAGTTTTTCCTCTATGCCTATTCCGAGAAGCTACAGTTTCGTAGCCATTTGAAATGGCTATTTGCGCGCCACTTTCGAGGATTCTTCCCTTTGCTCTCTACCTGTGCACACGTTGGCGGCGGTTCGAAAAATAGTTTTTATAAGCGCCCTTTTAGTGTGTGAAGAATGAGAGGAGAGGTAATGAACCAGTATATTCTTACTGCTTGGCGTTTTCCTAAACGTTCAAGCCAACCTATCCGAAAACGGCTACATCACAAAATGGTATCGAAAGCCAAGTTAGTTGTTAGTTGGTGGATAGCAGCCGCACAGAGTAATACATGGGTGAACCAACTAACTTAAATACTTACAACAAATAAACAGCTCTGAAGAAGTCGAAACAGCCAAAACGTCAGCTATTGTATCCTAATAAATTCTATAATAACAACCTTGTGTCTGCTTATTGAAATAAAACATTGAATTATCAATCAATGCCGAGGTTAACAGAAAGTCGGTCTTGAGAGTTATAAAGGATAAAGGATAAAGCTCTCGGCGTTGATCAATCCTTGAGGGATGCGCCATGCATTCGACTTCATTGGAGGTGATTGAATGCATATCTGGCCTTTACAATGACTCGCGGTGGCCTGCCGATGTATCGAGCCAGTGCTGCCATTCTCCCAGACAAGTCTGGTACCATTTTGCCGACCTCGGTTGGATGGAAGGCTTAGTGGGCCATGGGCGCATTCCAGGTACGCGTCGTAGTGGCGCCTCCAACCACTGCGCCACACGCTCCCTCTTGGGAGTTATACGGGAATTTTTGCCTGAAACAGATTCGATTCTTCATTTTATTCTTTAGTGCTGTGGTTCGTTGTTGGAAGCATCCGATAGCCGAGGTTTGTCGATATCTCTACAGAAAATCCTCTATATACTTCATTGGATGTTACTTGATTCTGCTTCCGAATGTGCTGAAGTTTCACCAAAGGTATGCCCACAGATGGCATTGGATGTAATGATTATCAATCTCAGTTGTAAGTATGTCCAATGTGTGGCTCAACAGTGTGTCTAAATTATGCCTAGTTTCAAAAAATTCGTCAGAAAAAATGTTTATTGGTTCGTGTTTTTCTAGTTTCAGTCAACTTTAAGTTCAGGATGAGCCAAGTCAGCAAACTCGCGGACAAGGTTTATTCGCAATCTCATCGATTCAACTTTTTGTCTATCTCATTGCTCCATTAGCTGATACGGTATCAGAAGAGGATATATCTAGTAATATAAGACTTGAAAGCGGCCTGAAAATATGGCAGGCTTTATGGCAGGTAGGCACTATGTCAGCTCTATTCTTTATTTGGATTTTTATTGTGTTTTTTCTTCTTTTGGCAATAAAAGTGACCGAGTGTTTGATTGTCAAGCAGACTAAGCATGAGATCCTTTTAAAGGGCTATGATTTAGGGCTGAAGTGCTAATAAATGAGATGTGTAAGAATTGTAAGGAATTTCCGTTGTTCTTTTTTAAGGAAAAGGTTTAAGGTTTTACCTCAGTACCGAATCAAAGGGTTAAATCTTAATCTGCCAGTCTTGGAGGTGAATGCATTAGTAATGGAAAATAAATTTTTCAGATGCACGTGGATTTTTTCCGGTTTAACTAATTTGATTTGTGTTTTCCCTCAGTACCAAATCAAACTGCCGAAAAAACGTTCAATGTGTTCCCTGAGATTACTGTGTACTTTTTCGGATTTCTGAGATTTCCCACTGTTTTTCATTGTCGGATTACCTTACGACTTCTCACGTTTATCGTTTGAACGTATTAATTATATGCGACAACTACATACGAGCAGATGAGCTAACTAGAAGAGACTTCTTTTCTACTTATGGCATTGGTGCGAAAAATATGCTTATCTAACACGTAGAGTTTTCTAGTGAGGAAGAGCACGAAAGTAAAAACTTTTTTCCTGAAGTTTTTCTAATAGCCAGAAAGTAAATTTTTAGCTGAAAATGGGATAATATTAAATAATGGAAGGGAAATCACCCAACTATTCCCACTCCTGAGTAAGTACGCCCATCTACTTCACAATTATTGGAGTCGTAATCGATAAGGAAGTCTGAAGAATATCTGAGTAGAATACGATACGGAGTGGTCAGCTGAGAAGAATTTAACTATGGTATACTGTTCTAACCAGTTAAACAAGCAACACCGTCTCTGCTGGCACACTCGTCTGTGTGTTTCATAAAGATCGTGAAAGTGATGTGTCTTCATTGAGCACGGATTCTTCGTTGAGCAATTCGACCGACCCTTAGAGACGAATGAAAAGTTCCTCGTGCATGATCGAATTCACTGGATGGTCATCGAAGCAGGATCTTCGATAGCTTATGTTTCTCAAGAACACGTTAATATATTGTGTGGTCCATCTTCATGGTTCATACCGTCAATTTCTAACCACAATTAGCACTTATTTCGGTGTCTGAAATTTATATCACTCTGTCGGTCATATATTATGAGTAACTTCCAGTTAAGTGGAATAAAAACTTATTCAACCATTTTAAAGACGATCTTAGCCGGATTTCTTAGCCGAAAAGTTGGACTTCATGCTGTGCTTTCTAGTTATATTTCAGATCGTTCAATTATTTTGTTACGCAAGACCGTTTACGATGAGGCGAGAGTAACGCAGTGATTGGAGTAGTTTGCAATTCACAAAGGATCGATCGTTCTTTCGACCCTGTGCTCGACCCCTTTCCATATCTCCGTGGTCCGCAAATTGGTAGCAGACTTATCTGGGAGGATAATAGACTGACTTGTCAAATAGCTACTTACTTGATACTTGAATGGCCTGTTCTCACTAGTTGTGCAGATCCCAGCACAATCTCCATTTTTCGGATATTTTCTGGTTAAGTCATTGTGGTTCCTTTGAATCCCGAAGGCAGCCTGACCAAAATCGGCCCCAGGTCTTCACCGCCATAGACAGTAGCAGTCCTTGTGGATTAGAGGAGTATTTGCCACCATGCGACTTTGATACAAGAATGGTGGTGGATCCTGGTATTGTTTTACTCTTGGCTGGGTTTCCTGATGGAAACGCCAGACTCCTTCTCAGCTTGAGAGACTGCCAGGTGATGAATCCCCGTTGTATGTTGCAGCGCGACACGCAGGAACACTTCCCAGCCACGACGAGACGTAAACCTTTGGGAGCTGTCACATCTACTCCTTTTTGCGAGAGGTTGCAAGGCTGCTCACATTGTTCTTCGTGCTCTCAGCGTGTTTATTAAATTTCCAAATTGCACGTAATAATGTATTCATAATTTAAGGAAAAATATTTTTATCACGATACATACGTACATTCTTGGAATTCTATCATTTTTTTGAGTTTTATAACATTTTTTAAAAGTATTAGTTTCTATCCTGGTGTTTTTTAGATTTACATTTCACCTGAATCGTCATCACATCTACTGTGCGGATCCCAACAGTTCTTGCATTGAGTTGGTTGTCCTCGCATCCACCGTTCACCAGTCTTCGAACACTTCGCGTGTTGTTTCATCTGCTACTTGAGAATTTTGTCTTTTTATGAACGTCGTAGAATGCTGGTCGAGTCGATGCCTTCTTGGAGATAGCAGGGCTAAAGCGTTCCAAGAAAAGAGCATTTATGAAGGTCAAAGTAGCGCTTTTTGTTTCCTCAACGGTATTATCTCTAGCTGCGCCATTCACGATCTCTACTCTTGTACAGTAGTTGAAAAGGCTATCTCGTCGGATTAACATAAGTTTGATGGTAATTCTCGATAAATGCATATGGGTTTTTTTTTATCGCAGCTGCGCAACTTAATTATCCACTAATGTGATGCGGTGAACGTTTTTGACTAAGTGACATCAAAGCACTGAGTCTCTTCTTGTGGTTGATTAGGGATTAGAAGAGCAGTGTTGTCATAGTGTAGATGTGATAGTAGACGGGTTAGTACTTTTGTGTGGTGTGAAGAAGATGAACGTTTAGAAGATGGCTTAGTTTCCCATTATATTGAAAACTTTTTATAAAGGGAATGTAGATGTTGCTTTTGTCAACCATGTATGATCCCAGCTACGGTATCAGTAGGGCAAATAAAACGTAATTTCCATTGGTGTTTAGTCTTCCCAATTGTCTAGGTTTTGTATAAAGTTTGTGATATGCACATATAGGTAGTATGCATGAGAAGAAGCTTTGAAAAGAAATGAGTGAGAAGTCTTCATGAGAAGAATAAGAAGCTGTTCACGATTATCCGTAAGTAAAGAAATGCTGAATGAGTAGGTGTAATATTGAGCAAATACTGTCTCAAAAAAGTATGTTCTCATTCGGGGTTTATTTTAAATAGACGTCCAAAAAAGGAGTGCACCGATTAAAAAAAAATAAATTATTGCTTAGAACTCGATTTTTGAAATTTTTTGACTTCTTTCCGAAGTTCCGTTAGAGATTTTGAAACACCATTGAACTCGATTAGTCTACCTCAACTACAACTACGATAGCTTTCAAAAAGATCATCTTCGACGACTCCTCTAAAACTTTCCAAATCACAGAAATATTTAGAAGGCAGTCAATTTCTATTATAAAAATTACATTTCTTCAACCATAGGCTTTATATTGCCTTTATATTACATGCTTGTTTCTATTTTTACTAAATATTTCTCAGCTTCATTCCGTAATGTGACCATTACCCAGTTTGGTTGGCTTCGCATCATTCCACTGCCAGTTTTCTTTCAGAACTTCTCTTTTAGACAACCGAGTACCCTAGCGGTTGATGTACAAGAGAAGCCCATGACGACTTCGACTCCCGGCATTGTACGAAGTGTAAGTGAATATAAAACGTGTGAACCGATGATTCCTGTAAGTCGGCTGTCGAAGAGCAACACAGCAAACGCGTTTGACAGTAGTCCAAGTGGGTTGCATTTAACCTTGAGATTCTATTTCTTTTTTGCTAGCGCTCCTTTGAGCTTATGTGTCTGCTTTCGTGAAGCTTTTTAAACTACTCAGTATGCGTAGTTTTCTTGTTCAGCAATCGCGAGGTTGTTATACAGCATACATTTACTTCCATAGAAAAGCACACAATACAATACAACACAACAGTAGCTGACGTTTCGGCAGTATCGTCTTACTGTGTTATTGAAGTGTTCGGCCTAATAAATTGTATATCAGCATACCCTTCCAGGCTCTGAAGAAGGCGATACTGCCGAAACGTCAGTTACTGTTGTGTTGTATTGTATTCTGTGCTTTTCTATGGAAGTAAATGTATGCTGTATAACAACCTCGCGATTGCTGAACAGGAAAACTACGCATTCATATTCCAATGCCGAGGTTAATAGAAAGTCCAACCTGGGAACTATTACTCAGTATGTTAATCGTTTCGTGGTGTCTTGGGGGAAACCACTGCTTGAGGTGAAATTGTTGATTAATTGCATTTATTTTTTTTATTTTATACTTTATATGATCTTTCTTCATGTATGCTGTGCGGATCCCAGTATTTCTTATATGCAATTCATTTCCTCGCATCCATTAAAATCTTCGAAATTTTACGCGTGGCTTCGGTTGCTGCTTGAGGATTTTCATTTCATCTTGAATGTCGTAAAATGCTGTTCGAGTCCATTCTCCCTAGATTCCTTAGGTAGTCGCAATGGGACGTTCCCTATTGGATTAAAGAGAGTGAATTTTTCCCAGGACAAATCCTGCACCAATTTCCTGACCCCGGAAGGATGAGAAGCTTGGTTGGCTTGGAGGGGAATCGATCTAGCACCGTGCTCGTGAAAACCGACATCACTAGCACTGTCC
>MQTX01000040.1:3962874-3977922 GCA_009735665.1 Angiostrongylus cantonensis
TATATATATATATACAATTTTCAAATGCAGCTCCGCGAAACAGCATGCTCCATAAGTAATTGCTGTCTCAGAATGCGAATTTTAAACCACGAAAGCTCAAAAAGAATTTTATTACTTAAAATAAATCCCATTATGATGTACATATTTCCCGAATGAGATGAAAGTCAATATATTCCAGTAGATATTCTAAAGTTCTGACTGGACAAATTCTTCAAAGGCACTGTTATCAGCTGTTTTGTTGTTGAAAATTTTTTCTTTCTTTCAAATTATTCTCAGGATGCTTTAAATGATTGTAGTCAGTTGTTGAGAGGTCCGCTGAGTATGGTGAATGAGACAGAGTTTAGTAGCCGAACACGTTCAACTTTTGCAGCGGTTGGTTATCAGCTATGGTGGAGTGTTGTCAGTCAAATGGCTTGGACCTTTCCTGTTGACCAAAGCTGACTAAATTTTTTGATGCATTGTATTAATTCATTAACGGTATTTTTCTGCTTTTTCTAGAATTAAGGAAGATGTATTGGAGTGTCGTTAATTAGCAAACAATAACTGCAACTTGATGCGAACTAGTGCGAATTCGGCTTTGAAGGTGCTTCACGCTTCGCTTTTCTTCAACCAGGGCTTAAAGTTTTGCGTCTGTTACCGTCTACGGCCCATTTTTCATCGTTCATCCAAGCGCGATTGAAAAATAGTTCATTTTTGGGGCGGATATCAAGTGAAGTATAGACTTCGAAACGACGACTTCTTTGATTTTCGGTTAGTTCGTGCAGCACTCACTCACCGAGTTTTTTCATCTTTTCAGTTCGCATCAAATTGGAAACGAATCAACGTTAAGTTCTTCGGCAACTTCTCGTGTACTTTGTTAGCTTCGACGATTTCTCTCAGTAGGTCCGATATCTAGCCACTACGATGCACATCATCAAGCCTCTGAACTGCTTTACACTACATCCTGCACGACTTTTCGTTCGTCAGAAATTCCTCGACCAAATTCTTTGTTAGCGATACGAGTTGTGTTCGTTGCTTTACGGTTCATTTTATAGTGCTCTTTGCCTAACATGATCTCTGTAGTCTAAAATACATAGTAGTGACCCTATCCTTCTTTTGGAGATATTTAGTCCTTGGGGGACCAATTTCGGTTCAATTTGAGGTCCTTGGTACCGCATTTTTTGGCTCACGCATTATTTTTATTGTGATGCGCGTTACCTTGCACACGGTCGTTCTCCGGATTGTACATAGTAATGTTAATAAAGCAAAAATGTTCAGGATTGCAAAGAGAATCGTTACGACTATTTTCTAATGCTAACAGTAACAAGTCTAATAAGTCAATGGTAACAGAAAGAGAGTAGTGAACTTGAGTATAATATATTACGTAACAGCATTTATTCACTGAAGTATTCCATTATTAAATAGCGAGCGTTAACAGTTCGAAAGCTGCAGTTATCTTCATATTCAGTAAATGATATTAAAAAATTAACAAGGATGAATCAGAATCTTCCTTTACTCCAATGAAGAGTAGTTTTATAGCTAAAGAGTTTGGGTAGAACCATATTCGTCAAATGATGTTAACCTTGATGCCACTTCTGAATCATCAACTTTTTGCCTGATTCACGTGGCTCTCTAATGAATGACCAATTTTGTTCTCAATGATTCGCTTATGTGACATTGAATCCACCATTAAGCGTAATTGAGAGCAATGCTCTTAATTGTGCTCTCCACTCAGGGGTTCTCTAGTTACATTCCGTGTGTACATTTTCCATTACTAAACGTTAGTTTTAACCCTTTTTTACGCCGTTTAGTGTTTTTGTTTTGCTATTATAAGAAATGTTATGATTGAATTACATCTATATTACCACCTCAAACCATATTTTGAGTACTGTGGAGAACAAAGTGCGCTTAAGTTTTATTTAGTTACTTTTATTTTTAAAAGCGTAATTGTAAAAAGAAGAATCTCAGTTACTTAGATGGTATTTGAATGCTCTGTTCTCAAATGATGTGCCAGCTCCAGAATTTCTTCCATTCGTTTCACTGATTTACGACCGTCACTGATAAATGTTACAGAGTTCAATTGCTCTGTTCGGCTCATTTTTGAACATCCACCGTTTTCTGTCTTCGTTAAAATACTGGATACTGGTCGCACCTTTTCTGCCATTATCCTTAGGTGACAGCGCTAGAGCGTTCTCAGGTCTTCAACACTCTCTATCGGTAATCGTTATGGATCTGATACTGTTTCGCTACATCATGATTGAGTGCCATGATTGCTGATCCTCCAGGACACCGATCATTCCTGCTATTCTCGACTTGGCTAAACAGTGAAGTAAAATATAAAAGCAATATTACTTGAAAATTGTGCATTATATAAAAGTAAGCACATTGATTGCCATCTTACGAGAACTGTCTCACTTTTGGTGGAGGAAAATTGCTATAAATAAGGCAAAATCGCCGAAATGTCAGTTATTGTACTTCAAGAACATGTGTAAACAACCTCGCATTAGCTCAACAAGAATACTTCATAGAACGAAAATTTATTATTAGTACCTAGGTCTACTGAAAGTCGTTTTTTCGAAAGTTAACATGAATATGATCCATAATTTTAACACCCTTAATTTTCATTTGCACCTTTTTAAGGTTATTTCTTCGAGAATGGGGATGTGCTGTTTAATAAAAGAAATATTTTGGTTTGTGACATGAATGATGATGAGGTACGAACAGAACTCAGAACCTCGGGTGAGCTTCGAACCCACGATTATGTTTCCTTGGGATCTTCGGAAAGGGTAGTCGCGGGTTTGAAATTCACGTGAGTTTCCGAGTTTTGCTCCTATCTCAGCATCATTATGCTTGCAATTCATGCAATAACTTGTCGTGAAGAAAATAATAGGCAATAAATAACAGTTAAGAATTATTTTGGTTTAGCTTCTGACAGCTCGCTACGTGTGTTGGAAGAGGTCAATTCTGCTCTAAAATTCGCCGAGGTAAGCGTTTCGCCATGTAGATTCAATGCGTTCTTTAGTGGATTTGAAAAAATGGCATCTTGTGTGAAACTTGCCTTTCATCGAAGGTTATTAAAAGGGCATGGCAGAGTTCTCGTGTACATTCCACTTATTTTCTATCTGCATTCCTTTCTTGGTATGATTTCTGTCACTTACTCCTTCCCAGTAACAGTTAATTTAGTTAAAAAAAATAAAGCTCTCGGCATTGATCAATTCTTAAAGGACGAGCCAATGCATTTGACTTCATTAAGCACCGTTTGGAGGTGACTGAATGCATATCTGGCCTTTACTAGCACTCGCGGTAACCTAGCGATGTATCCAGCTAGTGCTACTGTCATCCCAGATAAGTCTGATACCAATTTGCCGACCCTGGAGGGATGGAAGGCTTGGTGTGCCATGGGAGCGAGAATGGATCCCACTTGTGTGTTGCAGCGCGCCTCCGACCATTGCGCCACACGAGCCTCTTATTTTAGTTAATTTAGTTAAGTATTAGTTGCAGATTGGTTTAGTTTTTACTGTAGTTGCTACTGTCAGTTATATTTATTTGCAAAATTAACTCTTTGACATTTTTTAATCACTTCATAATTGGAATGCTTAAGGATAGTAATTCTTTGTCTGGTGTTTTCTGTTCTCATGATGCTCCAATAGTTCATATTAGTGATGTATGCAGCGGCTTTTCGCAGGAAATGAATGATAGCCTGGCGTCATCCGTAGTGGTTTGTATAATACTTTTCCTTCTAATTGGCCAATTTTTTTGTGTATTATTCATTGCCTGACAATTTCAGATGATCGATGATAGTTGCCAAAAGCAAGCATTCTGCGACCGGATTCCGGCAAATAGTTGTGGATCTCGCGTTGCTGCAAAGCCCGATGTTCAACAAAAGGAAACTCCATCGGTTTCTTTTGCCAAAGGTAAATTGAATTTAGGAAATGTTGGAACATGATATGTCTTTATTTCGTATCATGTTAGTGTGATGTCTATCAAAATATTGCTTGAACTTTGTGGAAAGTTTATCGTTAACAAAGGTTTCTTGCGCCATATCAGTTTGTTGAAACTTTTTAACACTTTAAACTTCCTAACTTTGAAACCTTTTAAGCACTTTGACACTTACGCTTAGTTGCGTCAAGCTTTCTTAAGTCACTAAATATTGGGCTTTCCGTATCTAGTTGTAATTCAGTGTCAAATACTAGTAGGACTAAGCTCATTGTTTGTCAAAGTAGTGCTTTCGCTTTTTACCTCGTGAATCGTAAACTTCTGAAGTGTGAAATTATTACTGGGCTTATCTGCGGAATTTGTTTTAAGAACAGGAGGATTCTTTGCACCATACCTTTGGGAGAATTTAGATTTAATAGCTGTTATTTATCATTTACACTTCACTTTTAGCACCAGTTAGGGATAATACAAAGTCGTTATCCAATCAGCATACCGTAATCCAAGATCGAACGATTCCGGTATCATCTGGGGTTGTTCAGTCTCATTCAACAGAAGCTGGTACTCGCAATGAAGCCGGTACGTATTGCATGAAAGCGTATCCACTTTTCGTTTAAGTGTTAAAAATCAGATGTAGGAGAAGCTGACAGCTCTAGAAATTGTCTATGGGTATTTAGAGAGGACTTTTTACCTAATTGTAAACTATTTTTTTTTGTCGACGTTCCAGCGAAGGATAATGAATAAGATAAGATACACTGTCGTGCTATTATTTTAAGGCACTTATGATTGGTAGTTAATTTAAAATCCACGTCGCTAATTTTTTTTTTTGCTTTTCTATTTATAGAAGTGGTGCTTATAACGAGGAGACACTAAGGGGCAAAATAAATGTTTTGCCACCAATATGTCTTTATTCTGCATTCCTGTTAAGAGTTCATTGAGCCAACAAACCAGATTTTGCCGGGTTTTGCTCATTGTTATATTCTACTCGTCTCTATAAATGGTTTTGAAATTTAACCAACCTTCATATTTATTTTCGCCTTTGCTTCCATTTGTTTATTTTACATTCTAGCCTTCTCCATTTTCTCCACTGTCTTGTTTGTTTTTATCAACTCATTTTTCATGCTGTCACCTTCCTATTCACCAGCATTTTTTACCAGTACTCACCATCGCATCATATAACTCTATTGTTCTCTTCACCCTGTAGTTCTCGTCGCTCTCATTGCTTCAGTTCTCTCACCCACACTGCACTTTCCTGAAAGCATCTTTTCATAATTGCTTCGACTAATTCATCATTAATTCCAGTTCGTTGCAATTTATAGCTACACATTGGACGTACAAGTGTATTAAAACGTAATACGGAGCTTGCATGAATACAATGCACTTGATGCGGTAACCGCTTATAAGTTTAAACCAGCACATATGTGCTCCTTTGGCTTTATTAGGGTGTATTAATGCCTGTAAGAACCATTGAAATTTCCATTTTTTTCAAGATAGAAGTTTCTATTTTCCACAACATTTTTAGTGACAATAGCGCGTTCGTTCCCCACCATAGACACCTGCGGTCCATAGTTTTGCAAATATCTCAGCAACGTTTTGGTTCTATTTCGCTTAGTAATCTGCCGTGGAAATTGTAGTAGTCAGAAAAATAAACGGTAAAACATTGTGATTTTTAAAACATATTTATTTATATGATCTTATAAACTGGTTTTCTTTAGCTGATGCGAGGTTGGTATAGCTCCTCGTTGTCGTTATGATTGTTGTTGGTGTTGTTGGTGTTGTTGGTCGATGGCTGACGTTTCGGCGATTTCGCCTTCCTCAGAGTCTGGACGTATTTTATATAAGAACACTTTAGTTGTTCGGTGGAAAAAAGCTAAAGTATTAGTGAAGATCAAACTTTTAAATAGACATCATATTGATCAGAAAGACTAGACACACCCAGGGATCACTATCACTATGAAAATATCACTTTGAAATAGGGAAAAATAAAGTTGAAATTCGTCAAAACACTCGTCCAGGTACGCATAAGGCACAGAAGAACAATGGCGATGATTTTGAAGTGACTGTGCTGATCCAAGCTCAGGAATCGAAAACATCAACGCGCAGAACTCTGGAGGCGTTTTGGATAAATTTCAAAAATCCAAAGATGAGCCGGAGAGACGAATGCCTCACTATCACACGTGACCTGGCCCCTTATTTCAAAATGATATTTTGACACCTGGGTGTGTGTGGCTAGCGACCCCACGTGAACAACTCGTGGGCCAGTCCTACTCGTAACATCACGGTGAGTAGGCTTTTTGATCAATGTGGCGTCTATTTAAAAGCTTGATCTTCATTAGTATTTTGGCTTTTTTTCCACCGAATAATTAAAGTATTCTTATATAAAATACGTCCAAGGTCTATGGAAGGCGAAATTGCCGAATCGTTAACCAACAACACCAACAACGACGAAAACGAAGACCCATACCAACCTGGCATCAGCTAAAGAAGATCATTTTATATGGTTATATAAATAAATATATCAACTGTCTATGCCGAGATTTATAGAAAGTCGGTCTTTTCAGTTACTTCTAAAACACATTTCTAATTTTTTGGACCATACGAAATACATCTCTTCACTTTTCTTAGGTCAATGCTTGTATATCGAGAACCAAGCCAATTGAACGAGCAGAAATCTCTCAAGCAGGAGATGGTGGTCTCTCCTAATAGAATTTCAAATTTGTGCAAATTTAAAATGCAGTGCTTCATAAAATTCGTACACACCCTCATGATGACCCTTTTATTCTACTGAGAGCAAAGGAGTACAGTCCTGTCCTCTTGCCTTTACCACAGCCTGTCTCCTGAGAAGCTCGTTAGAAGGAATATTTACTTTGCCATCTCACGAATATTATTAATGGGTGTTTCCGACTTTTTTACACTCTCTTGCCTGGGTTTTCGTGTGAGAGCGTCGAACTATTTTTTAGCTCAAAACATCCTGCTTGAAAATTAATTTATGATGTACATGACAGTTCGATGACTATTAACATCCGTCAGTGGCGACGAGGCGTCAAACCATTGTGGGCTTTTCATGACAACTTTTTAATTCCATGTTTCATCAGTTATTAGATTTTATGGAAACTAATCCACGATTCTGATGTGTGTCTTTAAAATGACGTGTCTCACCGCAGAATAAGCTTTATTCGTGGGAATATAAACCGTTTGAATTTACACATTGCTGCCATCGAGAAATGAGTCGATATATTTCGAATGCATGAATCGCTGTTGTTCTAGAGGTGATCCAATCGTTAGGAAGCTTCGACCTTGACTTTGTTTCTGAAATATCTTTCGGGCAGGAAGTTTCCGGGTTGTTCAAAGAAGTGGTAGCCGATAAAAGAGAGGCCTCGGAGCATTATGGACAGAAAGCAGTTTCGTTATGCCGCTTGTTCAACCTTTGTAGCGTCGGTAATTCGGCGTCTTCTGCTAAGTCGTATGACATCCATTTGTGGTGCTCTTAGGTTTTCCAATTTTCTCATGTTCTTCTGTAAGTTTTTGAACTACTGTGGGCACTGAAAAAAGCCGATTTTTTTACCCTCGGCAAGACCAATCAGCGTGTATTCTTTTCATTGATGAACTACCACGAGTTTGATAAGAACGTCGGTCGGCTAACCCCTAGACGCCTTCGCCTTCTACAGATCTCTCTTAGTGCAAATCACTGCCGAGTAAGGTTATGTTCCATTGGATTCAACTTGGAACGATCACGAAGACCGACAAAACCGAAAGAAGGAACATCTGTATGGAATCGACGGATCGATCCGAGCTCTGACGAAGGCGAAGGTATCGAAACCTTAGCCAAAGAAAGGTTTTATCCTCATGTTTGTTTAGCAAAAAAAAAAACAGAAGTTGTGTGGGTATTTGCTTCCACCAAAGCCTTCAGTTAATAGCCGTCAATAGTAAAAGGACTTCCGTGACCATCCTCATCTTCACCATCGAATTCGCCACCACGAGATTTTTGAAACCAACATCGCACTGTGCTTTGATTAATTCTTCTTTAGTCCCGTATCTATCATTACTTCCAGTTTGAATTCACAGAAGTAGATTTGTCGGAATTGCTGTCTTCAAACGTGAAATCCTGTGCTGTAGAATTTGTCAGAAATTGTGAGCGACGAAATATGATCTGTTTGTTACGAGAGAATCCATAAATAGCCAGCCCTAAAACGAAGTAGTGGAATCAAAAATGTTTTTCTTCAGTAAGCATAAGCGATTAAATGCTAAAAAATGGATATTGAATGAGAAACTTTCCGTAAGGAACCTCATTGAAAGCTATAGGGTTATTTTTTAACGGAGACCAATAGCAAGTGAATATCCGCATGACGAGGATTGCTTCATTTAGCTGTTGCCTGTCTCTTTATGACAAATCCGGCTTCAATAGTTCATCGAACATAGTGTAAGTACAAGAGGTACTGCATGTGATGTCAAGACAATATCTCTGTATGCCGCAAGGTAGTCTTCATGGAATATTATCATAATCCTTCTCTTCTAATAAGCTTACTCGAGATTGCTGTAAATGTCGACTCGAATCACCATGACTGTGAAGAAAGCAAAACCGACGTGATTTAGCTATAAAACAACTTCATGTGTGTTATCAGTGAAACAAGACATTGATTATTCATGCTAAGGTTCAATGGAAATCTATACTAACATTGCTAAGTCACTGCGTTGTTTTTTTTATCCCGGTTCAGTGTTTTTCTACTTTGATAATTTATTTGTCTGTCAGTGATTTCATAGCTTCGAACACATCCTGCACATTTCGACAGGTAGTAGTTCTTACAGTAGTCGTTTGCTGAATGGCAATCTTTTTCTTGAGCTTCATTATACTCATTTTTCCATTTTATGAGAGCCGGTTGGTTATTTATGTTTTCTAAGCACTTTCCTGGTGCTAAATGTTCTTCAATAAAGTGTTGAAGGTTTCTGAGCTCTTTTTAGAACTTCATGTATTATATAAGTATGACTATGAGTGACTATGACTATATATGAGTTGACTTACATAGAAAGGATATCCAGAAATTTTAAAATTAAGCAATTGTTGCCTCGTTTCTTCATGGTCTTATTGTTATTATTACTACCACGAAGATGTTAAAATATGAGCGAGACTCGAAATCTCAGATGGTCTTCGAACGCGCTACTACCTTTGCTGGTTGTTAAGTGCTATCCATCACATCATCAAAGCTCTTGCTTTGCCCTTCCCTCATGCCCTTTTTATAGAAGTACTCTTCTATAAAAAAATAGTAGGCGGTAAAAGAGCTTAAAACGTCACTACTATTACTATCTCCAATTTTTGTTTACTGCTTATCCCTTTTTCATGGGATCGTATAATGTGAAATAAAGCCACAGTGATGCTGAGATATGAGGAAAACTTAGAACTTCGAGTGCGCGTGGAACCCCCATTCATCTTCTTCGCAGTTTCAAGCGTTATCGGCAACACCAACTACGACCTTTGCTTTGGCTTTCTCTTAGCTAATGTTTTGCTCAAACGGTGCTATCAGCAACGACCCGTCAACGGAAAGACCTGACGAGCACAAATCGGCGTTGAACCCAGCTAAGCTTAACCTGTGATCGTAATCACAATGTTTGATTTTTGTTCACTGCCTATTCTTCTTTAAACAAGGTATTATGTGAAATACAATAACGAAATAAAGTGTAAATAATACCGTTAGAGTGAAAAAACTGGCTGAGAGAAAGGCAAAGCGAGGGCCTTAGTTGGTGTGGTGAATGGCACGTGAACTTCCGGAAAGGGTAGGCCCCAGGTTCGGAGCCCAATTGAGGCCCCGTGTTTTGACCATATCTTGGTATCTTATTGTTGTAATATTATTACTACTATTGCCACTATTTTTATTATTATTATTATTATTAAAAAGGTTTTAATTTGCAGCTCCAGTGAAGAGAACTGATACAAGCAGTACAGACGGTGAACTGGATGAATATGGTCAGCCAGACCCAATGGTAGGAACTTCAACTTAGCAATTTCGGTGGTTTCGAGACACACAAGTTGGTGTAAGAAATGTTATTTTTTATAACTGAAGACGATCGTCGGGAATTAAACTGAAGGAAAGAGCGCTGCTATACTAATCATTAGTGATTATGCAAAAATTTCGCTCGCAAGATTAATTTTTCAGCAATCGAATTTAAGAAAAAAATTTGAAAAAGAAATAGCACTAAGGTGGAGATTCAGCCTCTAGTAAGTTTTTAAAGCAAGAGAATTTTCGTTTAATGTGATAGTCGTTATGATTTTGTTATAAAAAAATTTGTTTCTAATTACGCTGAGAGGAATAGAGAAAATACTCCCACTCAGCTTCTTCGTTCTCATTTACCTAATTGCTCTTCTTCGATGAATCATCTTCTCCAGTCGTATGGGCCATATCGCATAGATTTTATTTGTTTCTTTCTTCCTTGATTGTGTTATACGAGGCAAGATGGTCTGTTTTCAGCGTAATAGCCATGTTTACAAATGTCAATCCGTAACCTACTCCATAAACCCTTTCAAGAGACGACTACACAACTGTTCATTGTCAACTTCAATTAAACCCATGCAACTTTTAGGTTCTAGCATTAGGGAGCAATCGAACCGTCTTCGAGTTAAATTCAACTGCCACTTCACGAATCTGTTATCAACTATTTTCATCACATTGTCGGTCCACTTATGCTTCACTATCAATGTCCACTTCTCTGGACCCCGAAGACTAGATTATTGGCAGTGGTTCGGACTACGTATTGTTGCTTTGGTATTGTGTACGCCCATTATGTTCCAGAATATATTCAAACGTTTCTCGGATAGTTCGGACAATGTTCGCATGGTTTGGATGTTAGCCTACGTCTTTTCTGCAGTAATAAGCCTTTAGTGTCAAAAACCTGATCGCTGAGTTTCCTGTCTGTTAGTTGATCTGTTGGTAGCTTTTCTGAGTGCTCCGAACACATCCCCCTTTGTTCTTCTTGTTCTGCTCCTTTATGTTGTTTCTCATATTTACCATACGCCTTAGGCATATGCATGGGGTGCTTGTATAAATGCAGTACCCCCTAGTTGGGTTTTTTTTTACCTTCGTTGTTTTTTCACTAGATAAAGTTACTACCAACTTATGCACAGTCCTGCACTTCTTTTCGCCTTGTGGACCCTTCGAGCAGGCTCTATTTTGCTTATACTCTTCTAAAAGATGACCTCAGCAAGGCAAAGACTTTAGGGGACTTTTCATCAATTCACATGCCGTATTTGTCTGTTTGGATCAACTTCATTATTTGCGGTAATGGTGGTTGGCTTTGGTGAAACGATGACACTTTGTAGTGCACTTTTTTCTGTGGATATGTTAAGAAGACGTCGGAATGTGGTCTGGTCAGTGCCGGAAAAAGTTCTAAAGCTTGAGGATTCCACCTGAAGGCGATGATGCAACAGCTTTCGTTTTGATGAGGCTGAATGTTTCGTCGTCGTTTACAAAATTTAAAACTATAGGCTGGTACTGCTTACGATAGGTTCATCCCTAGCTATGGTTTGGATATGTCCAATTCTGCAGAATCTCCGTTGATGTGCTTCTTCCTGGGTCTGATTTAGTTTTCGCGAATGTTCCTAATATAAACAATACGGCAGTCTCCATGAAGAGATTGTACAATACAAATTGCAAGAAAATATGGTCGTAGTTTTGAACATTCCTTCTATCGCACATTTTGCTTGGGATAATCTTGCGCGACGCCCACTAATGATGGATACTCTCTTTTTAAAAGGTAAAATTTCGAACGCTTTATGAGAGGTTTGTATAGTTTGTGGTTTTTGGTGCTATTGAAAGTCAGATGTGAGTTTGAGTTTCTTTCAGACAGCTTGCAGTCCTTGGCTTAGTCTTCCTCGATCTGTAAGCGATTTAGAGGAAATATTGTGTCCAGTGTACTGTCTTCATTGGTGACTTGCATTTATTTCATTCGTGAGGGGACCACAATGACGGTTTCCATCCCCATTTCCTCTTGGTGTTTTAATTTCTTCCATATTCCTTCGTTTCGTTATTACCTTTTCGTACCTTTCGTTAAAGTTCTCGAAAAAAAAACTTGGCGTAAGATGAATATGTGTCATTTATTTCAACGGATCATAGAACTCTTTTAACTCGTCCTCACCATTTATAAAGGTTAAAGCGTATCGATAACTTCCACGACCGACTTTCTGTTAACCTCGGCATTGATCAAGTAATTGTTCGTATTCTTTTTGAGCAAACGCGAGGTGTTATTTTTATTCTTTATTCACGAATAAGCTGACGTTTCGGCGTACTTCGCCTTCCTCAGAGCCTGGAAAGGTCAAGTTGACAGCAATCTACTTGGCAAAACGCCTCCATAACCAAATAAAGAGAACGCTAAACCAAGATTTCAATCAAAATGAACACAGCTTCGCATACTTCTTTATTCACGAATAAGCTGACGTTTCGGCGTACTTCGCCTTCCTCAGAGCCTGGAAAGGTCAAGTTGACAGCAATCTACTTGGCAAAACGCCTCCATAATCAAATAAAGAAAACGCTAAACCAAGATTTCAATCAAAATGAACACAGCTTCGCACACTCACCGCTTTATATGAGGCTTCCACTGGGTATGTCACGTGGAGACCAACCGCACAGAATTCACATGAAAGCGTAATGTGCCCCTCCCGTCAGAATAACAGCCTTGTGTACTGCCTAATATCACGCGTGATAATGAGGCATTCTACCGTATCGATAATATTGTTCTTGTTTTGATTCCGAGTATGAAAGCTGACGATGCCTATGTGAAGCTAAAGGCCTAGAACCATTTGCAATTCGTATGTGCTTTGTACTCCTTAATTTCTCCTTATTCGTCAGTATACTTTTTATTTCTACATTTCACAAGACCTTTCTTCACATCCACTCTACGGATCCCAGCAGTCCTAGAAATTTATTCATGAATGTCGCTGAGTTGTGGTGGAGTCGATTCTTCCTGGAGTCCTGGGATAGCTGTTCCAACGGCTTTTCCATCTGGTCTATGTGAAGTGAGGTTTTCCCAGACCAGTCTGGTAACACCTTACCAGCTTTGGAGGGATAGGAAAGTTGGTGAATCAGAGTGAAGTCAAACCAACACTGTGGTCATGTTGAATGTCATCACTATCACTGCACTATTCTCCCCTTTGTCACCATAATGAGATGTGAATAGCTAATTGTTTTAGGTTGCAACTATATTGGACGTGGCCGTTATCAGAGCATTGTTGATAACTCATTGGCGTCAACAAGGAATTTATTGGGCAATGCGATACCTACTCAATCGCCTTGAGCAGATTCAGGTTTCTTTGTGCTTTTTTTATCTTCTTATTTAACAGAATCATTTATATATAGCTAAGGGAGCGTGTAGCGGTGCAGTGGTCGAAGACGCCCTACAACACACGTGGAATCGATCTCGGCGCCCATACCCCACCTAGCCTTCCATCCTTCTGGAGTCGGCAAATTACCACCAGACTTGTCTGGGAGGAAAACACCACTGGCTCGATACATCGATAGGCCACCGCCAGTAGTCGTAAAGGCCTGATATGCACTCAGTTAGCTCTAAACGATGCTTAATGAAATCGAATTCATGGCTCACCCTCAGTGCCTGATCAACGCCGAGAGCTTTATCCTCCATACTTTTATTCCTTCATTCATTTATTCAGTCATTCATTCACGTTCTATTATTGCGCACGTCGTCCTTTATTTTCATTCATATTTTTTCTTCTATCAGAACCACGTTGCTATACATGGAACAAGAAATCGAAGTAATTCTTTGCCACCTGGTGAGAGGAAAACTAGTGTCGCAGTACGTGGATCGATTTTGCAGTATTTTTTAAAATTTGTCCCAAGTCCCACTTTGTTTGCACTGTTATTTTTATCACTGTGCTTTAATCTTGTTCCAAAAGTAGTTATAGTTACAATAGCTCTTCTCTTACCTTGTGGACTTTGAAAATCGTCTCATTTATTTTCAGGTTGTTTTACCATCTTACAGTAATACAACTTGGGAAAATTTTCAATTGAAAGGTGATGAGGATGATAGATCGAAGCTGCATGTGGCCTTTAATGACAATAGGTATGTTACAGTACCTCTATCACTGTTTGTGATTTCTTGTTGTTTATTGCTCTATTCATGAAGAAGGGATGTATTTTTCCAAAGAGCCAATCATGCTGACGGTTTTTCTACTCTATAACCATCGACTGACTGTGTTGACATCTTTAAAAAAGCAGTTTTGCTTTTGTCTGGCCGTAATTAACACTGGGAAACGTTCTTAATAAGTGGTTACAACTTTTTTTTTTTAAAAATTAAGTCTCAATATTAGCCGCCTTTGTCAGGATTGTGTGAAAAAAAGCGAATGTTGAGAGGAAAATAATAGATGGAGTTTGACTGCCTCACTTGAGATATCTAGACTGATTTGGTTTGAGGCGCATTTCTTTTACTGTTCATTAACCAAAAATCTGGTTCGAACAGAGATCACGAAAGGCTGAACGATAGTGCTACAGATGAGTTTTTTGAACAAACACTATAGGACTGTTTACGTTGTAATTATGTTTTATGAAGTCGTTCTATAGGAAAGTCATTCTCGATGGCATCTGAATACAATTTTATGCCAATTTACCACATTTATCTCGCTATCCTAGACGAAAATCAAGCGACCAAGGATGTCTGCGTTCCCGAGGTTATCATTCTAGGCGAGCCAGCCTGAATGCTTTAACTAGACGTGAGCGAAACAGGTAAGGTTTGAAATAGATTTTGTCTCGAAAACTTACGGAAGGTGTTAAAAGAATGTTTCTTGGAAACAACAATAACGTAAAAGCATAGCCGACATAGTCAAATAGTTTTTTGAATTCACAAGGCTTTTACAATGGATAAAATTTTTATACAACACTTAAAAAAGACCATTTGTCGTTTGAAAATTTGACTTACGCAGTGATTTGTGGAACCCTGCTGATGTAGCAAGCTAGTGCTTTTTGCCAACGAGAAAACTCCGATATCAACCTGGCAAATTCAAAATGATGGAGGGCTTAGTTCGTACAGGATGACCGGGAATTAGTTGGGTATTGCAAAGCATCTCTAGCAACCACGCTACATTCGCCCATGTTACGCTCTATGCTCTATTATTGTACTATCACTTTTATAACATTATAT
>MQTX01000040.1:3981031-4114141 GCA_009735665.1 Angiostrongylus cantonensis
TATATATATATAAAGAAGGTAGATAATAACATGGCAACATGTAGAAATACTTTTTAGCAGTTTACCAGTTCACTTTGCGTTAGGCTTTCTGATCCTTAGTGGTTCACCTATGTCAGAACTCTTTGCTCCTCACTATTAATCTCAGAGAGCTTTTTGGCCTTTTTTGTTTGCACGTTTGTCGTTTCTGGGCAGTTTGATTTGACTGCAATCTACCCAGCCAAACACAAACAGAATGAATGGTAAACTATAATTTCAATCGAATTGAAAAGAAAATAGGTCCTGCGCACATTCACAGCTTTCTGTGAGTCTTAAATTGAGTATTTAACGTGGAGTCCAACCGCAAAGAGTTTGTACCACTAGGTAATATGTCTTTCTCACATCAATATATCATTCTTAGATATCGTATGAGATCACACCTGGTAATTCCTCCCTGCAGTTAATTTTTGTATCCGTGAAGTTTATGCAGAATGGTGTAAGAGTTTTGCTTCGCTTTTGCGCCAGGATGGTAACTTCTATTTCGAAGTCTTATCCGTTACAAATTTGTGTTCCATGAGCGCCCAGTCGAGTATTTAGTTCAACATTAAGTTTATCTTCTAAGTGTCCTTTATGTGGGCTCACAGACGTCGTTGCCTAAGTCTAATTCCTTCATCATTAATTTCAAGTTATTTGGTTGTTCAGAAATAAATGAGTGTTTTTAGCTATATTATTCAATATATCTACAAGACGATCATCACCTATTCGTTTGGAAGGACGGTCATTCTTTCGGTTAAGAGTGTTCCCGTTTGAGAGTCGTTTTACTGATTTAGATCAATGTGAGCGAGATATGAGATAGAATAGAAAAGGCTCCCATCTAAAGATAAACTTGCCCGATTAAGGAGTTTTGGTGTTTTTTCAACTAAATTAAGAAAATTAGAGTTTACTTGAACGGCTTGGAAAGTAAGTTTTACTCTTTCAACGCTTAATTACTTAATTTCCATGAGAAACTGAAAAGAATGCAAAAAATCTAATCGTAAGACTTGAATCTTTGTAAATGGAGATTTGAGAGTTGAAATGAGACGGAAGTCATCACATTACCATTAAATATCGGAAAAGAAATAACATTTGTCGATCAAATATCAGGCGACTCGCATGGTGTGGTGGTGAATGCTTTAGCTCCCGAAAAAGGTAACAGCGCGCTTGTTCCCCACCGCAAGCACCTGCGGTCCGGAGTTTTGCAGATATTCAGCATCAATGTGGTTGTATCAATTAAATATTAGTTATGATTATGGCTATTATATTTATTCTCTCCTTATCTTTTTTAGTTCGATTTCTGTTGCTTCTTATCCAAATCGATCACTATCAATCATCTGTTGACAAATTTAGTTTGGATCTAATCTGCATTTTTAAATTTTTTTTTGCTATTTGATCTTTCATTTGCTTTTCAAATTGCCCTTCCGCAGAAGAGACTCAACGACATCCCGAAAGTAAAGCTCCATCTTACCGTAATCGATTCAACGAACGAGAAAAAGGCATAGAAGGACGGATTATCAACGCCACCTTACGCAATCTCACGACGAAATTGGCGTTGATCCACGATCAACTCATTCAACCTGAGAACATGGTAAGCCATCAGACTTGTTTTTTTAGCAGAGGTGGTGAATGGGTTGGATAAGAAAGTCATGTGAAGGGTTAAACCAATGAACCTGGATGTGTGTGGGCGTCATAAAAGAAGCGTATGTGCGCCGTAAAACTACGGTAAAAGGTAATGATCAAGATGTTTGGTATTGATCAATGCGTTGCGAGTGAGCCTTGCATTTCAAAGGATGCATTAGTGGAGCGAGAGCGACGATGCCAGGTCTATGTGTTTCGTACTTTACCTAGTTAGTATTTCTTGTTCTCGAAGAAACGATGTTTCTTCGTTGCATTAAGTTTGCCATTAATCCACATTCTTGAGCGTTATCCAACACCACTTTCATTTTTCTGTTAACTTTTTCTAAACTTTCTAAATTACTTCACTTTTCAAGTTATACAGTCTTACGATTCTGAAGAGGTTTTCACCAGACATATTTATTATTAGCCTGCGGCACCACATAAATTTCCCATCAGAGAAGTTAGTTGACAGGAGACAGAAGCTTTTCTGTACTTTATACTTCTGGATAATATTATCAACTTTGCAAGGCTCCATGATATGCGATCTGACTCCATAGGTCACAAATCTATTCATTCTGAAATACCTTCAGCCCGTTGCTCCTTCCTTAAGCTGAAATGTTCACAGAGTCTTCTCGGTGATGTGCGTATGCTGGTTAATTTCGTTCAAGACCAACATGGGAATCCATATCGACGAGTGGCACTTAGTGCCTTACTAGACGCGGTTGATAAAATGACGAAGGTAGAGAGGTCAGTCTCGTTTGACAGTTTTTATCTACAGAGTTCCAGCTTCTTTTTATTATTTCTTTCGCAAGTTGTCGATTAAGCGGCATAGCACGACGTAACTTATCCAATATTTTTTTTATTTCTGTTATTATAGTGGAATATTTAGCAGTGAGATTCCAAGAAAGGATGAGAGCGAAAAGAGCAGCCCAGGAAGTCTGGCACCGCCAACACGTGGAGATCAGGCATCGCTGCGTAGGGGGTTGTTCAAACGAAAAGAGAAGGTATAAAAAAACGCATTGATTAATGTCTATTACAGGGTTTTTAAGTGACTTGTAATATTTGTTAGGTCTTGATGAGTTAGTGAATTCTTGGACGAACAATTGGTTTTTATTAGTAAGGCAGTCATAAATGTCCGTTCTATTCCGTCAGGGCGATGAACTTCATAAAATTTCACAAGAGTTCCATCCTGCTACGGGTAACAAGTTTAGGAATGAATTTGGAAAAGTGAAGGGTCGTTTTCACCTGTATCACCTGTAGTCCCGTTGATCGTCGAGTGACTCGAGCGGGCGCCAGTAAATCCTCCATTTTTCCCTATCGCGTGCAAGAGTAGCCCAGTGGGTTCTCCTCGCTTTAGGGACTCGTCGAACATCATATCTTTCTTCCAGGGTTTTCGTGAAGAACTTTGACCATCGGGTCGGTGGTCTTCCTGCAGTACGTTTGAAATCCCGAGGAATCCAGTCACTAACAGCTCTTGTCCATCGGTTATCATTCATACGCATTACCTGTCCGGCCCACCTTATCTTCGACTGTTTGGCGTATAGAACGGCATCTTTGATTTTCGATCGTTGACGTAGGTGGGAGCTTCGGATCCCATCCCTTACTTGTGTGAAACGGGATACTCCTAACATCGTCCTTTCGACTGCGCGTTCGATAACGCTGAGTGACCTTTCGTCCTGCTTACGCTCGTCCTACCCAACGCTGCGAAATTGGGTCTCTTTCGGGGTCAGGGGAATGAGGCCCGTTTTTTTTTTACTGTGTTTAGCATATTTGATACCAACATATAGCTTGCTGGGCTCTGAACGTGGAATCTGGCTATATTCACGCGTAGCTTGCCAGGCTCTCCCAGAGTGGACATGGAGCTTATTTGTTGGAGGCGACTCTAACCGCCTCCCCTATTCTTTCCTGTCACTTGATTGCTGGCTTTTGGCCGAACTGACTCGTAGAATGCAATCCGCATAAATCGAGTACGCACCCACACACGCATGCATGAATACGCCTAGCAAATACAGAAAGTATGTGAAAAAATCGGCGCAGCAGGAACAGGAAGTCCATCGCCTGGATCCACCTGCGTCTCAGGGAAGCAAAGGTCGCTTTTGGTCCGCGATTAACCCCCTATCCGCCACCTGGGACGCGCCACGTAGCCTCGCGACTAACCGGCTCGAGATCCCTCATGTGAGGGAGATCCGTGGAGGGGTCGTTTTAGATTCTGGAATTTGAAGGAGATCACAGGGAAACGTCTTTGAAAGCGCAATAAGACAATTCTAAACCGATTTAGAAATATTAAAAACAGTGGTAATCCTTCTATTTTTGTAAAAGCAGCTAAAGGGCAAAGGAGCAAAACCAACGTCTATTTAGCTATCACACGATTCGATTCTAAGAAGCGGAGCAGAGGATTCCGATTTGGATTCGTCTCCATCAACGCCGCGAACCATCTCATCAATCGATGATGGTCTTTTTCCCTTGATGTCAGCGACGATCCTCAAGAAAAAAAGCGCTCCTAAACTTCACTTTGGTAAGTTCATTAGTGAGTTCTTTTCTGCTTATTCAGACTAAATACACTTGAAAGCGTTTAATGTTTGAATAAAGGTGGATGAATGTTTTCTCATGCAGTATGAATTGAAACTAACAGCTTATAAATTCGTCGTTTTCTCTTTCAGCAATCGCGAAATTGTTAAACAGCATACGTTTACTTCCATGCAATAACACACATACAATACAATCGTAGCTGACGTTTCAGCAGAATCGCCTTCTTCAGAGCCGCTTTTTCACCTGTCCTCCACCGAGGAAGAACAGCCGCTTAGAGTCGCATATGGCTGAAGAGAAAACGACGAATTCATAATTCAATGCCGAGGTCAATAGAAAGTCGATCCTGGGTGCTATAACAACTTATAGTAGAGCTGAATAAGTTTTCAGCTTGCTCCTAGTTTAAGAGGACCAGCTTTGCCATCGTTTTAAGCTAGAAAACTTTTACTTTTAAACTATCCTAGATTGACAGTTATTACCGAAAATCGCATAGATTCCCTTTAGAAACTAAAATACAGAAAATTTTTTAATAAATGCTAGTGATAAAGGATAAAGCCGTCTGCGTTGATCATTCTCTGAGGGTGCTTCATCAAGCATTGTTAGAGGTGACTTAGGGCATATCGGGCCTATACGTGGTGGGCGATGGGCGATGGGTGGGCCAGTGCTGTTATCCTCCCAGACAGGTCTGGTACCAATTTGCCGACTCTGCAAGGATGTATATTTTGCGGAGCGTATAACACGGAGTCGATTCCATGTGTACTGCATGGCTTTTCTAGCCACTGCACTACACACTCCCTCTTTTTTATGCTTACAGTAATTAACGTCACACGTTCATCAACGCAGGGAAAGAGTTTGGGAGAAATGGTCCGACGGGGATGTCTTGATAGTGGAAGCCGAAATTTTGTCATTATGTTCGATGCTTTGAAGGCTTAGAAAATCATTTTCTTAAACGAAAAGAAAAACGACAGAGAAACTCTCCACAGTTATTGTCTTTAGATAAATTTCACCTTTAATGGTACATTAAAGACGGTTTTGATTTTCATCGTTCGCATTTTGGTTAGATAGGGTAAAGAGATATCATTTCGGTCCTCGCATACTTTCGGTCCTCGCATATATAATGAAAGCAAATAAGATTGATAAAGAAAAGAAAGATAAAGATAAGATAGAAAAATAGATTAATAATAATTATTTTTATAATAAGACAAAAAATTTATTAATTATTTAGCATTTAATTTGCTGAAGTCGACAAAAACTGAAAACATGGATGAAGAATGTTCTGATTCGGAGACTGCAGAGGAATTAAGTGTAAGTACTATTGAAAAATTTCAGTCATTGTAGTGAAACTACAGTTGAATCCTAATGGAATTGTTATTTATTAGGGATACACAAATTAGACTTAGTGTGAGAAGGAAATAAAGAATTTCAAATATCATGGAATTCATGGGATTTTAGGAGATCGATGCCTTCAGCGTTAAGAAGCCCTCGTGGGAAATTGGTCGTAAAGCAGTTGGAAAGACTCCAGTTGATGGTATTTTATATTCTAGCTACCATTTTTATTTTTCATTTATATTACTTAGCTTCACAAATTGTGGGTATCCTAGCACTTGTTTCTACCAGTTTGTTGCCTAGCATCTCTCATTCACGAAGAACTTCAGATTCACGTAATAATTCGGCTTCCACTTGAATAATTAGTCTTTCTCATGGATGCACTTGGATGGTCATGAAAAAGATTTTGTTTGAATCCTTGGGTTAACTAGCTGTATTAGGGATCCTCGCCTCTAGCATTCGTAGGGCTTTCTGAATAGGCGAGAGCTCAGAAGGGCAAACCTGGTAACAGTTTACCGAGCGAAATTTTGGTTCGCCAGTGATAGGTCGAACCAGTGACCATGGGTGTTTTGAACGACTGTAATCATTGCGCTCCCCGTATCATGTTTTTTACCTTTTCATTTATTTAGTCCATTTCGTGAAGAATTTCTCCATTGTTTATTGTCGAAATTGTTATTTTCAGCACAGGGCAATATTCGGTTGTACGAACTATTAATTCCAGCGGCCAAGTTGGTAGATAGCAAAGTGAGTTGCCTTCGGCGTTCAACACAACGACGCTTTGTTCATTCTGCTCAAATTACTATCATGCTCAAGTCTAAATTCCCTAATTACCTTGTGAAATATGCAAGGTTTAAATGGGCTGCGGTCGAAATTTAATGACGAAACATCTTGCTAGTGTTGAATATCTTTCCTTCCGAAGTTGCATCAACCACTCACTGTATATTAGTCCAATGAACCATCTGTGAGCTTTCACAACAAGTGCGTGGCTAAAAAAACTCTGTTTCCTAGGCCTTTATTCCCCAACTCGTCAATTAAACTAAAGTAATTTGTTAAATAGTAAGCAACTGCGAAAAGATTTTGTGAGTCCAATATCTCGTAAGAGCGCCATGAAGTTTATTGTTGCCTAACCATGAGCTTATGTAAAACATTGAAAACAGATTGCAAACGTTTTTTAGGGAATATTCGAAGGTGCTCGCCGATTCGCCTTTCTTCTGGAGACCACGAGACCGGGCACATTTCCAGATCCACCTCTCATCGCTGCTCTCCTACACTTAGTAGCATTTCCTTACTTTTTATTTTTGAAGCAAACTGAGAAATTTCAGAAAAATTATTAACGTCTGAGCTCCATTTAACAAGTGCTTAATAGTACTTCATTCTTTGGCCGTAATAGTACTTCGTTCCTTGGCCTTTTGTATAATATATGCAATAGCAATTCTAGAGCATAAGAAGTCAGAACCGTTAGTCTCTTTAATAAAGTTAGTCTTTCCGACATTTTTCCTCCACTGATTCTAAGACGATGTGGTATGAAAAGAAAACATGACTGTATAAAATGTGAATGTTTTCATTACACTTAGATGGTTAAGATGACCTGTCTTAACAAACCTTGCAGACACCAACTTGGTCTTTAACTGACTAGCGTTTTACTCGTTGATCCACTTTTTTCTTTTGAATTTCGGATTAAGTGTGCCAGTATTACGTGAAGTGTACACTACAAACTTTCGGCAAGGCTAGTAGATTGAAGGAAGACTTGGCGCCTTGCAACTAATTTTCTTCTAGGACATCAGCGGCCGTTTTGCATAGATTTGTCCTTAACTGGGTTTCCGAATAGAATTTTTGGCCTCTTTTCATCTTAAATGGATAAATAAGAAAATAAGGAAATAGTCCGGCGTACAACATCTTGGATGCTAACGAACACTACCTCGTTGTAAGTAGGTGGTGGGAGGTGAAAATTACTAATGTCGATGATAAATATGACAAGTAATATTGAAAAGCTGCAGATTGGCTATAATAAACAAATTTAAGTAGTTGTTGTATCTGTAGTTGAGGCTATTCATTTGGTTTTTACATCAAAACTATGTGCAAGCATTGCTGAAATGAGATTACTTTTGTGCTTTAGAAATCGCCGGTATTGGCACGTGCTGTACTTCTGTTGGAATGCTGTCATTTCGTCTCACGATGTAATCGAGGACAATGGCCTGAGTGGATCAGGAGTAGTCATCTTTGGACGCTTAGTATGGGAGGTCCATTAGCTAATCGAGGTCAGATTTTTTTCTCTATTGACGCATATCTCGTATTCATAAACGGTGTAGGCTGAAAAGTATTTCTTTGGTTTATTTCTTCCTAAGTGCGCTTGTGTACGCGTGTGGCGCAGTGGTTGGAGGGGCCACTGCGACGCGCATGTGGAATGCGCCCATGGCCCACCAAGCCTTCCAACCCTCCGGGGTCGGCAAATTGGTCCCAGACTTGTCTGGGAGGATAGCAGCACTGGCTCGATACATCGGCAGGCCACCGCGAGTCATTGTAAAGGCCAGATATGCATTCAATCACGTCCAACGATATTCAGTGAAATCGAATGCATGGCGCATCCCTCAGGGAATGATCAGCGCCGAAAGCTTTATCCTTTATCCTTTTAAGTGCGCTTTAAATCTACTACACTGGTCCTAAGCAGCTCTCATGATGTTTTAGTTTATGATAATAAAAGTTTATTATCTGTTGCGGAAGCAGTACACTAAATGTCTTTTTTGGAAACGTCGAAACCATTCAGTCATAAAGTAGTAGGAACCTACTAAGTGATCGACATTTTTATGATGTTCACCTTTTTGGTCACACCTCTTAACACATCGAAATTATTACTATTTTGGTTCCTAAATAAAATGACACCACAAATGAAGTATCCTCAGCTCTTTCATCTTTCACACCAATGTTCTTCAATGCCAATTTTACTATGAATGCCTCCAACTGTCACTATGCCTTAATTATTCCTTCATCGCAGCCCAGTAAACAAGAGAATTATTTGTGTGGGACGACGAAATTCTCCAAATCGACGAAACCTCCGAATCTATCACTGTAGTCAACGTACTTAATGAATTTTGAGGAAAGAAGGTGCAACCAATAAGTAAAGAAAAATAGAGTGTAAGACACATCGCTTATGAAAGACGGACAACTATAACGGAAAAATTGCCGATTACTTTCATTGGTACTTGGATGGACCGTTTTAATGAGCACTGCATGCACGTCTCCTGCGTATTTTTAATTCGTTTCCTTCCTCCATGATCAGTGGTCTACTTCACGCATGGTGACTTTTGCGAGTGTCATTCTCATCCATAAATGCGTTCCAGCTGTGAATATAGCTTGTTAACGTAAGCTACAAACACGACCGCCTGTCATGAAGAGAGCTAGTTGCGCGAAGTGCGTGAAGACGACGTACAAGTCTTCTTGAGTTGGAGAAGCGATGTGCCACAGCTCAAACTGTGGTAATTAAACCAAACGTTTCGAGCGCTTTTATCAGGTTAGCTTCAGTTGCCTTTGGATTCAGTTTACGAACATGCACTACCAACGACGGTTCTGGATGTGTCAGATCAGCCAGTTCATCACGGCGAAATGTCTTCATTGGTGGTGCGCTCTCTCTATTCATTGTCTGACTTTCGATCCCTCTGCCTTGCTGCAATGTGCTTTTCCTCCATCATCGCTCTCCAGTGTTAAATTCAGTTCCGAAGACTTTCTCTCTTACGCCATGAGCTCTTCGTTTAGTTTTGCGGTAGGTAATTCGATGATGAGAACTCATTCATTTAACCTGCGTATGTTGCCACATATGAAGGTTTGGTTACCTCTCCATCACCGGATGACGTGTTGAGCACTTTCAACTGCTCATCTTTGAGATGCGTTAGTATGGTCTCAACCTTTCTCTGTGGTGCGTGACACGTCATTTTAGAGCTGGCAATGAGCTAGCTTGTCATGGTGAATTGAAGCGGAAAGCAGAAAAGATTTTCGTCAACTAAAAATTGTGATAGTATCCAGGATCGACTTTCTATTAACCTCGGCATTGAATTATGAATTCGTCGTTTTCTCTCTTAGCAATCGCGAGGTTGTTAAACAGCATACGTTTACTTCCATACAATAACACAAATACAGCACAATCGTAGCTGACGTTTCGGCAGAATCGCCTTCTTCAGAGCCTGGAAGGGTACACCAATACGCAACTTACTAGGTCAAACACTTCAACAGCACGAACAGAAAGATGAAAATCTGAGCGATAATTACAAGAACTACGGCTTCTCGAAAAAACCCACCGCTTTTTCATCTGTCTTCCACCGAGGAGGAACAGCCGCTCAGAGTCGAATATGGCTGACGACTCCAGCACCCCCAATCAACGATCGATACGAAGGTAAGGGGCGAGACCCCGCGTAATCTCGGGGCATTCCTCCCTGCTATTCATTGTAGGATTTTTGGCACTTATCCAAATAGCCTCGAGGAGCTTGCGCGTTGGTGTTTTAATATCCCGTGTGAGGATAGCGACTTTTATATCAAAATCGTCTCCGTTATGCCTTTGTATCCTATGCGTCCCTAATGGCGTGAAGGGCGATTTGAACGGGACTTTGTTTTGGCCAAACCGTTCCTTTTGGAGCGTCCCTTTCCCTCGAAACTTATCTCGTGAGGTTACAATTTCGTAGCCATTGGAGATGGCTATTTGCCGAGCCAAGTCGCGCGATTCTTCCCGTAGTTCCCTACGTGTGCACGCAGAGGTGGTTGTTTGAAACATGTTTCTCACAAGCGCCCTCTTTGTGTGCGAAGGGTGACAAGAAAGGGAGTGAACCAGGATGTTTTTGTTACTTGGTTTTCAAGCTGTTCTTCCTCGGTGGAAGACAGATGAAAAAGCGGTGGGTTTTTTCGAGAAGCCGTAGATCTTGTAATTATCGCTCAGATTTTCATCTTTCTGTTCGTGCTGTTGAAGTGTTTGACCTAGTAAGTTGCGTATTAGTGTACCCTTCCAGGCTCTGAAGAAGGCGATTCTGCCGAAACGTCAGCTACGATTGTGTTGTATGTGTATTATTGTATGGAAGTAAACGCATGCTGTTTAACAACCTCGCGATTGCTAAGAGAGAAAACGACGAATTCATAAAAATTGTGACGTCACGAAAATGGTACCAAGTTAAAGTGGTATCTGTGAAGTTGAACTGCGAGACTTGCTGTTGTTAGGTCCTATCAAGTTACTGATGCAGCACCATGCATGTAATGAATAGATTTCGTCGTGATGCCGGCTGATCCGACAATTCTAGAACTGCCGGTGGTAGTTCATGTTCGTAATCTGGATCTAAACGCCACCAAAGCTGTTTTGATAGAAGCGCTCGAACGCTTGGTTTAATTATCCTGGTTTGAAGCTTGTCGATCGGTACAACATCTAAAAGACCCGCGCGGCTAACTCAACTGCGCATTATGAACCACTCCTCTCCGCACCTCGCTCTTCATTACACTGACCATTTTGTACAATATGGTTTGGTAGTTTGCGTAGAAGGCGTGTGTGGCGCAGTCGTCAGAGGGGCCTTGCAATACACATGGGATTGATCTCCGCGCCTCAGGCTCACCAAGCCTTCCATCTCTCTGGGGCCGGCAAAGTGGTCCTAGAGTTGTCTGGAAGGATTGCAGCACTAGGTCGATACATCGGTAGACCGCCGCGAGTCATTGTAAATTCCAGATATGTATTCAATCACCTCCAACGATGCTGCGAATGGAGTAGAATGCATGGCATATTTGCCAGGAATTGATTAACGCTGAGAACTTTATTATTTTTTATCTTTATTGTGCGTAATGGTTATACTTCGGAAGACATCATTCAAGCACTAAATTCTTTATTAACCCACATATGAGCTGCACTGATAGAAACAAGGTGTTTTGGGTTCGTTAATTCATCAAAAGCATCTCTGGAAGCCACCTATGCGCATTCGTGTTGTCTTCGTGTTTGTCGGATGCCCAGATTACGTTTTGCTGATGGCTCATGTCAGCGGTTGTGTTCTGATATTATACTCCTACTCTAACCCTTCTGGCTGTAGTGGCATACAGATGGTGTGTAAGATACATGAATATGCAACGTATAAATGTAACCGCACTTATATTTCGAAACCGACTTTCCTAGAACCTCGGTTTGACCAATCAATATGTATTCTTTCCCTGATGAGCTTACACGAAGTTGATAATTATACTTATTTTCGGCTAACGTTTCGACGTCTTCGTTTTCATCAGATCATCGGCTCTGATGAAGACGAAGACGTCGAAACGTTAGCCGAAAATAAATATAATTATTGACCTCGTGTAAGCTCATCAAAGAAAGAATACATATTGTAACTACACTATTCATTGATTTCCAGGCACTCCATCTGCCACTCGTCGAATGCATTCTTTACAGCGGACCGCTGGCCGATATTTTTATCAGTGGGCTTTACAGGTTACTGTACAACAATATTGCTTCTTGTTTTTACCTTTTACTTACTGGTGGCTTTTGAATTTGTTGGTGCAATGCTACTGTATTCTGGACCTTTAATTTTAGCTTTTAGTGCTATAGGGACGATCTATTTACTTTTTTCCTAGGCAATCGCAATGAAAACTCGAACATTTTCCGTGTAGCAGGAATTGATAAAGATTTTCAATTAAGATTTCTGGGCAACTATCGCGATTCATTGAGACTACGGAGGTCAAGGAGAAAGCTCAGCTGAAAATGGAGGATACGATGGAGGACTTTTTTGATGAGGGTACCTTACAAAATTTGAAGTTTTGCATGGTAGTATGTAAAGATAAGATTTTTTTAAGCTATTGTAAACGATGATTCTGGCGAGCGATGTCCACCAGCATTGCAGTTGATTGCCACACTTCTTCTCTACGAGATCACATCGTTTCTTAGGGAGACGTTCAAGACAATTCCTAGAGCAAAGAGCAATAAGGTGGATTTAATATTAGCATAAGGTCGTTGCTGTACTGAAATAGAAAACAACGCTATTTACATCAGCTGTTTGCTTGAGGCTTATTGGTGGTTTATGAAGCACTTGCAACATGTGTAGAAACAAAGACGCAACCGCTTTAAGACAGCTGCGTCTACCAGTTGGGAGAAGCTGTTGTCACATCGTCGATGGTCAATCTTGTCGAACACTTTCAACGCTCAACAAACCGGATCAGTGAGCAGCGTGATCGATGTGAATTCGTCAATGCACTGTAAATGAGTATTTACTTTTAAGTGACATGTTGCTTTTTTTCTAGAAACAAAACTATTTCACGTTTACTAAACTGTAGACTTCGAACTTTGGTTTTTTTCTCTGAACGATAGGATATCTCTAGCAATCCTTCATTCATAATTAATTCTTGTCTTGTAATCCATGCAAAAATACGATTTGTCTTCATGCTAAGTGATCACAAACCTGGGATTACTATTCGACGCTAGGAATATGATGTAATAACCTTTTACTTACTTTATATTCTTTTTTCGTCTCAGAATATGATGTGAAATACAGTTACAATGATGCTAAGGTATTCGCAAAACTCCAGACCACAGATGTCTTCGGCGGGAATTCTCACGTTATCAACCCTTCCGGGAGCTAATGCATTCACCACCACACCATGCATGCCCTTCGTTTCGTCTTTTTCTCAGCCATGTTTTATAGGTCCTATCAAAAATCACCCATGAAAAAAGAGTAGAAAGTAAACAAAAAGTGATTACATTGTGATTTGTACTGCACCTTCAGCTTACTGGGTTCAATGCCGATTTGTGCTCCCTACGTCAATCCCATTGACAGGTGATTGCTGCCTAGTGTGGTGGGAAACACATTAGCTGTCGGAAAGGGTAATAGCGAGGTACAATCACCTTTGCAGACACCTGCGGTCTGGAGTTTTGCATTTGTCCGAGCATCATTATAGCTAGAAATATATTCACAGCATTTTTGTTCACGAACTGTGTAACAGTTTTAGAACATTTTGCGAATTTTTACCCTAAGGGTGCTACCAACAATTACCCATAAACGGAATTAATCTGGGGAGCACAAATCAGCATTGAACCAGCAGCAGCTTGCGTATTAGTGTACCCTTCCAGGCTCTGGAGTAGGCGATTCTGTCGAAACGTCAGCTACGATTGTGTTGTAGGTGTGTTATTGTATGGAAGTAAACGTATGCTGTTTAACAACCTGGCGATTGCTAAGAGAGAAAACGACGAATTCACTACGTTTAATTTTTACTTACCTCCTATTATTTTCATGGTAGGGTAAAAAACGATAAAGGATAAGGCTCTCGGCGTTGGTCAATCCCCGAGGGATGCGCCATGCATTCGACTTCATTAAGTACCGTTATAGGTGACTGAATGCATATCTGGCCTTTACAATGACTCGCGGTGGCCTGCCGATGTATCGAGCCAGTGCTGCTATCCTCCCAGACAAGTCTGGGACCAATTTGCCGACCCCGGAGGGATGGAAGGTTTGGTGGGCCATGGGCGCATTCCACGTGCGCGTCGCAGTGGCCCCTCCAACCACTGCGCCACACGCGTCCTTGGTAGCATAGTGGTTCCTCGGTAGTATAGTGGTTAGCATCCGCGTCTGTCAGACTACTGATACCACCTTTATATTAAAAATTGTTTGGGAAGAGTAAATCACCGAAAAGGGTAATCATTGATTCGAGGCTCACTTGGGAACTCGAGTTTTGTTCATACGTCAGCATCATTGTGGTCGTAGTTTGGAATTGTTGAGATGGGAAGTGTACTTCCAACAGTTTGGAATACGTTTTACGTTTAACATAATTTAATATGTTTAGACCATATATCGTTATTATGAAAGCTCGCTTGAGAAGCTAAAAATTTCTGCACTGTGACGCACTTAGAGCTAATAGAAAGCTACTTCGAATGATGCCTATCGCACTTATTGAATTTCAGTGAATGAGCGCGAACGACGCATTAGCTTATCTACAGCTGAAGAAGATTCGCCAAGAGGTTCAAGGGACATTGTAGATGACCTAGTGTTCGATAAGAAAGGTAGATATATCTTTGAATCTGAACTGAGTCCTTGGTATTATGCTCAACCGTAATATCATTACGCCCTTAAAAGTTCATTTCTTTGTTGTGCTGACAAGCTCACATGAATTTAATAGCACAAATTCCTTATATTGCTCTGTTTCTAAGATTTTGTCTTTTTCAAAGTTGCAGTGGTTCAAGTCGAATGTCCATAGCCTTTATTTCGTCGTTGTTTTCAGACTTTTTTTTCCTTCTCCAATTTGTTATCCTCCTGAATTCGCCAGGCAAAAATTGGTGTTAGCAACTGTATGCTAAAAAACCTGCGGATGTACCGTTCACAGAAGCAGATTTTGAGTCGCAAGTAATGCCCATGTCGGATTTTGTGGTCCAGCTTACATTGGTTGAGCTTTTTTCTTTTCGTGGATAGCTTTTGTGCTGAACCGCGAATGTTAGATCGATTTTGGTAATGATTACTGTATGAGTGCTTGTCATGTATCGCCAGGAAATGAGGAGGTCGAGACAAAATCCAGGAGGTTTTCTTCTATGCCGTTTCATTTTATATCTTACCTTTGTATTATGCATGCTTCATGTCCGATTGACCACACGTCAATGGCTTACCGATGCTTTGGAGGTCACCACCCTTGTGTAATAGAAAATTGCAATGAACATCAACTAACAGTAGCATTAGGATTTTGTCTAAGTGCCTATCAAAACAAAGTAAAATTTATCAGATCGTCGGAAGGCAAAAGGCATAGACTAATGATGTCCAACTTCAACAGTTTCGTGGAATTAAATTTTTTTGGTCACGCCTGAAAACTGTTTTACATATGTATACCACCGTAAGTTATTGTGTAGCTCTAATACACATCCGGAAACTTCTATGATCTTTAACGATTTTTCATAAATGACGCAATAATCAGTGCCAAAAACTGTATCTTTTATCGCTGAGCTTTTTATTTGACCGTTTTTGCTTCTTGTTCATAAATTTTTGTTCTTAAACAATAATCTTAAATGATAAGCAGTTTGGTGAAACAGCTTTGGGAGTCACTCTCTGTCATGGAGTTCTGTATTCTGTGCAGAAACTCTAGGATACGACTATTTGTAAGACTAGTAAGTTTCAATACTATTGCCAATACGCCTAACTTCACATTTTTGCGGAGTGAATCACGACCGATTTCTCGCTGTGCTGATTGTGACGCCTGGTGTCGCATCGGTCACTCCGGCACTTTTCATATATCGTCCCTTTAATCACGATTTCTCTTTTTTAAATTAGTTTTTTTTGCGTTTTGGAAAAATTTCTGCCCTTCTCTTATCCAATATATGCTTGATGTTCTTCTACGCACCATTCCATGTTTTTGGTGCATATATAACTCTTGTGTATGAATAAAACCACTCGGGCAGAGATGCCATCTAATATGATTAATCTCCTGGTTTGACCACTCACCAGACCAAGCGGACTCCCGATTCAATCGTATTGAAGATTGCAGTATCAGACTTATTTTGGAATTTTCCACGGATCCTCGAAGACTGCCGGATTCCTATGCGGAAGACCCGGGAGAGCGTCAGCACTATCTCAGCTTTCTGAGGGGAATCGACTAGAGTAACGTTCAACGTCACCGATTAAGAAAACCAAAAATTCTCAAGCAGCAGTCGAACTTACGCGCAAATCCAGAGGACTTCGTGGATGAAGGACTAGAGGCAACGAAACGTATGAAGGAAATGCTGTAAGTGAGTAGAAACTCGAGGGCTTATATAGTCTTTTATCTGGAGGTCGGTTAATATGGAGCACCGCAGTTTTATTCATGAAGGAGAAAACCCCCTTTCGATTGCTAAAGGCGCGAGATTGCTTTCGATGAAGACTTGGAGCTGCTCTACCACGGTTCTCTCAAAATTTTCAGGAAAACTGCGTTGGTCTAACGTTAAGCATATCGACGTGTTGCGATACAGACAGATCCTTAGGTCATACTTTCACCGTGTGCCTCTAGCGGCAACAAATGCAAGACAAGAAAAGAATGAAACAAGTACTAGGGTCACACACCATGTGTGGACGTGTCATCTGAGTATTAGTGGAATATTGGTGGAACGCAGATTTTTGAACTCCCACCAATACGTGGCTTCTCTATGTGTAGACATGTGTGTATCTATGTTTAAATCTTCTTAAATGTGCAGATGAAGTAGGAACGAAGAACGAGTTTTAGTGGCGATGAAAAGAATTTCTGAAATCTCTATTCCTATTTAGGCTTTTCAGGATGACCGATGGGTTTAAATGTAGGACTGTTCTTAGTATAAATGGTCTACTACATGAAATTTATCTAACCAAACAACATCTTAGACATTATCATAGCAGAAAGATTGACAAAGGTCTGAAATCCATGAATTTTTTCTTTCTCTTTTCATAACAATTTTGTCGTAGCTTTACGAAAGCTGTAAACTCATTCGAATTCGTAAATCTATGCATGATCACAATGATGCTGAGATAAAGATAATAATGCGCAGAAATAATAATGATAGCTGAGAGACAGACGAAACGAAGGATCCGCATGGTGTCCTGGTGAACGCGTTAGTCTCCGGAAAGGGTGACAATGTGTTCATTTCCCACCGCAGACACCTGTGGTCCGGAGCTTTGCAAATATCTCAATGTCATTGTGGTTGCACTTCGCATTATATTCTGCCGCGAAAAATTATAGTAGGCAGTAAATAAAAACTTGGCATTTTCTATGTACGATTTTGGTTGCAATACAAAATTATTCTGCGAAAGAAATTGGGAAAGTAAACAAAGGTTTTGTTGGCTAGGGTTTATGAGCATTCCAACTGTTTGTGTTTCCTACAAAAGCACCTCTAAGCATGGCGTGTGGTTGACGATTCGAGGCGAGATTTCAGCTGATGCTTAACACCGAACGGAAGCGCCGTTTGCCGCTTTAAGGTGTTCGTGCCCCGTCGTTGAGTGTGCGTCTGTTCTCTCGTCAGTCCGCCGGCGACGAAACTGGCGGATCCAACTACAGCTCTATAAAATCGGCCAACTATCCACTTGAATCGGGCTCTTTTGGTTTGTTTGCTGTTCTTTACTATCGCAAACTTATCTCAGTGTTGTGGTAGCATGATCATCCTATGTCCTGATTTCGCTTATGTCGTTGAAAATCCGATAGGAAACCATGTTTTTTTCCAAGATTTTCTTAACTCTCAATGACTTGAATGTACCCGATGACCGCGATTTGCACATTCTTTGTCATAACTTCTAACTACGTTAAAGATCTCTCTAACAACTTAGCAAACCTTGTGGGAAGAAACCCTTCTGAGAGTCGTTTGTGTGATAGTTTCCTTCTCTTCTTTCTTTTGCGATACTATTAGTCAGTCGGTCAGTCAAATGTGATTCGTCCTATGTTTTTTATTTCCAGCCACCGTTATTATTTAGTAGGCTCCATTTCATAGGTCGAAGAATCGCTGCGGGTAGACAGTGCCTTCTTAAACGAGGCTCACCCATGGGACAGCAACCATCACTAGAATCCAGTCATAAACGGAGATCACTGAGGTAAATAAAGAAGATTTAGGAAAATGTTGGTAAACATTAAGTTTGTAATTCTTTTTACTTCTGGCAAACACGAGGTATTATTTTATTTCTTTATTTACGTACAAGCTAACGTTTCGGCAGATTTCGCCTTCCTCAGAGCCTGGGAAGGTCACTTTGACTGCAATCTACATGGCCAAACACCTCCATAACCAAACAGAGAAAATGCTAAACCAAAATTTCAATCTCATTGAACACAGAGTCTTTGCACAGTCACCGCTTTCTAGACGCCAGCTAATTCGTAACCGCTTATACGACCGTCTATGTGCAACACAAAATTGCATAATTTGCTCCAATGGTAGAGACGGTGACTGCATGAGTTCGGGTACAGTCTATCTGATCTCTTGTAAAGTGTGCGAAGACGAATACGTTGGTGAAACGGGTAGACCACTCTGCATCCGTATAAAAGAACACCTAGTCGGCAAACGTAGACCAAATACCCTTCTAGGCACGCATAGGACGCAGAGACATAACGGAAAAGATTTTGAAGTAGAGGCTACGATCCTCGCGCATGAATCGAGAACACAAGCGCGTAAAATTCTCGAAGCATTCTGGATTAATTCCAAGAATCCGAAAATGAACCGCAGGGAGAAATGCCTCATTATCACGCGTGATATTGGGCAGTATATAAGACTGCTATTCTGATGGGACGGGCACATTACGTTTCCATGTGAACACTGCGCTGTTGGTCTCCACATAACACATTAAGTGGAAGGCTCATAGAAAGCGGTGAGAGTGCAAAGACTCTGTGTTCAATGTTATTGAAATTTTGGTTTAGCATTTTCCCTGCTTTGTTGTGGAGGTGTTTGGCCATGTAGACTGCAGTCAAAGTGACCTTTCCAGGCTCTGAGGAAGGCGAAATCCGCCGAAACGTCAGCTTGTACGTAAATAAAGAAATAAAATAACATTTCGTGTTTGCCAAACAGAAGTAAAAAGAATTATTCCATCAATGCCGAGGTTAATAGAATGGCGGACGTGGGAGTTATTGTAGAGTTAAGTTTGTAGTTAAGTTTTTTCTAAGTTCTACGTTTTATCTGCCTAAGTTGCGGAGGAGTTTCGCTGAGTAGACTGCATGCCACTTTAACACTTCCACGCTCTAAAGAGCGCGAAACCGCCAAAGTGCCTGCTATCGTGGATAAGTGCTGTCATAATAACCTCGTGTTTGCTCATCAAAACGATAGTAAATTAGAACACGGCCATTTTTTGGCTTTAAAACATGATCGCAGTAGAATGATAAGAATTGTTAGAAAAGATCTGCAGATTCTAAACATAATCATAGTCAATGTTATGGATTGGAGTATGAGCGTTTGATAGGATTTGGGGAGAAACTGAAGATGCTGATAGAATGGAAAGCGATACTCCAATTTGAAGTGATCTGTGCCATTCCTTCATTATTTTCGCTTCCTTTGTTTCCATGATCTACAATTATCTTTCAAGTTGTCGCTTTTCAGAATTCGGAAACAGTCCAAGGCTGCACATGCGGATGACATTGATGATCGAGTTGATGGTGAGTTTGATCGCCTGACTTTAAGCATTCTCTCCCTAGTGTTCGTTGTCCAACTTTCTTTCGTCACTCATAAGTTGCTACTCTTAAAAGAGCGTTCAGCGATCTTACTCATGATGATAATGCCCATGTGTGCTTCCTGTATTTCTTTTCCATTCTTTACGGATTCCTAGCCTCTCTAGTAAGGAAAGGTCCGTTGCGGAGGTCTCACGTTTCTGGAAAAGCAATACCATTTTTTTTTGCCATAAATCGACAGTTTTGATGCGTCCCTCTCAGAAGATTGCAGTTGTAAGGAATATGAAGTAAACCTCGTTAAATAAAAGCAAAATCGTACGGTTTAATTTAATTTGCTTAGAAAACCGAGTTGCAGATCACTGAACAATCCAACAATTGAATAATAAATAAAAGACGTTGCATTGTGATGTGTATGCCGCACGACTCAACTGCTGAGTAAAATGTTATTTTAACTTTTTTTAACCAACTAGAGCCTCAAGTTAACCGGGTTCAACGCCGATTTGGGCCCTCCAGATCAATCCCGTTGACTAGTAACCGCTGGCAACACTGATCGATAGAAAACTAACTGCGAGACACGCGAAACGAAGGACCCACACAGTGTGTCGGTGAACGCGTTGACCCCCGGAAATAGTAATTCGTTCGTTCCTCACCGCAGACACCAGTTGTCCGGAGTTCTGCAAATATCTCAGCATCATTGTGATTAAAATGTTATTATTCGTTGTTGAATGCACAAAAGAAGCTATTTTTCTAACCAATTTTCATTTTCTGCTATTTTCATCCGTTTGATTTCTATTTCGTTCAAATTCTGGTCGTCATATTAGTTAAAGCTCTTAGCAAACTAATTGTTTCCGATTTTATGCCGAAATTACTTGAAAACTGTCAAAAAAGGAATAATCACCTGAGTTGTTGTCTCTGTGGAAATACGACCATACACTATTAGAAGAGGTGCTTAGGTTTTCTCTAATTTACTCGTTGTCTACCCGCTTTATCTGAGTTTGAGATTACTAAACTACCTAAACCGTTTGTCGTAATAAGGGTGTAAATTCTCTTATAGCTTGCACATTGTTTTACTTTATTATTGAGTAGAATAGCATTTGAAGATACATTCTGATGCGCCTCATACACACCCCCGTATCAGCTCTTTCAACTGATGGCTAACTTATTCGTAGTTAGATGGTCTGATAAAAGTCTCCGCTTACGATCGAGCTCTAGTAGTACCCGTGAGTAGCACATATAATTGCTGATTTCAGTTTCTGACTACGTTTTCTTTCAACGCTTTACTTTTATTCGTTCTCTGATAAGCTTACACGAGGTTGATAACAATATTTATTATCTCTGATGAAGACGAAGACGTCGAAACGTTAGCCGATAATTAATATTGTTATCAACCTCGTGTAAGCTTATCAAAGAACGAATACATATTGATTAAGCACACCTAGGTTCAAGGAAAGTCGGTTTCGAAGTATTGATACGCTTTACTTTTAGTTCAACAGTCGTTTGGTCAGCGAGACTCACTAAAACCGCTTGACGAAACAACGACGCAGACAGCTACAGATGTCGCGAATACGGTAAGCCTCTGGTAACTTTTAAGAATGAACTATTTTAAATTTTAACAAATATCAAGAGCACTTTTTCATTTACTATTCTACATGACATTCAAACTTTGTTTCTCAAATTTCGAAAAACGATAATTATACATATACACATATATGTAAAACTATATACATATAAATCGATGTTTTATTTCAATAAGCAGACACGACGTTGTTATTATAGAATTTATTAGGATACAATAGCTGACCTGAAGGGCGCGTGTGGCGCAGTGGTTAAAGGCGCCACTGCGGCAAAAAAAATTCGATCCCTGAGCCTATCGTTCCCAGCGCCTATGGTTCACCAAGCCTTCCATCCCTCCGGGGTCGGCAAATTGGTACCATACTTGTCTGAGAGGATAGCAGCACTGGCACGATATATCGGCAGGCCACCGCCAGTCATTGTAAAGGCCAGATATGCATTCAATCACCTCCAACTATACTTAATGAAGTCGAATGCATGCCGCATCGCTCAGGGACTGATCAACGCCGAGAGCTTTATCCTTTTACAATAGCAGACGTTTTGGCGGTTTCGCCTTCTTCAGAGCCGTTTATTTCTCGTAAGTATTTAAGTAGTATTTAAGTTGGTGGATAGCAGCCCCCGCCCATGCAGTACTCTGTGCGGCTGCTATCCACCAACTAACTTAGATACTTACGAGAAATAAACGGCTCTGAAGAAGGCGAAACCGCCGAAACGTCAGCTATTGTATCCTAATAAATTTTATAATAAAAACCTCGTGTCTGCTCATTGAAATAAAACATCGAATTATCAATCAATGCCGAGGTTAGCAGAAAGTCGGTCTTGGGAATATATACATACATATACGTGTATACATGTTTATATATACATATATTATCGGCTTAAAAAGAATAAAGAAAACTTGAAGTATGCACTAGAAAAGGCACTAATACCCAGATGCAGATTTATGCATGTCCTCAACAAGGACTAACACATGGGCAGCTGCAGGTAGCGTCTAAAACTCAATTCGATGATGAGGAGCAGCAAATACTTTCCAATCTCCCTTGGATTAAAGTGGGTTTTTGTTTATAAAAGGCTAAATGATGATTCAAGACACTAATTACATCTATTTATAACTTGAGGAAAAGAAAAATCTCGATCATGTGAAGCATTTCTGGCTTATGAAAACGATAAATCCTTCTTCAGAGAGCTTAAGCTTTCCTATCCGATATCGATCTTCTACTGATTCATTGGATCCATCTTTAATCTTAACCCTTATGGTGAATTTCAGGTTATAATACAGATGGCGAATTCTTTTGACGTAAAGTGCACGCATGAGACGGTTTGCACACAACGGTGTTTTCTGAGAGTTAGTCGCCAGTGTCATCGACTCACTTCAGCGCTTTCGTCCCTATATGGATATCCAAGATAAGAAATATTTCCTTGAACCAGCAATCTTAATTTAAAAAGATTTTAATACCTGTCATGCAATACGTTCCATTGGTGGACATAAAGGAAGAACTTTACGAGCTAATAATTGCTTTCTGTGGTATGATGAATGGTACGATCACCCATACTGGAAGTTATTGGATCTGGGAAGCCTTTTCTGTAAAGGTAGGAGTAACGAGTTGCTGAAGTAAAGTCGTTTTTAACATTGTAATACAGTGGTTGATCCCTTTTATACTCGCGCCCATGGCCCACTAATCCTTCCATCCGTCATGGATCAGCAAATTGGTACCAGAGCTGTATGGGAGGATAGCAGCACTGGCTCTATACATCGGTAAGCCACCACGAGTCATTGTAAAGGCCAGGTATGCATTCGTTCACCTCCAAACGATGCTAAATGAAGCCAAATGCATGGCGCATCTCTCAGGGATTGATCAACACCGAGAGCTGGTAACTTCTTTAGAATCCCGATATGCTGCGCTGAATACTCTGATTTAGCTAACTAACAAATACTGCAGTTGAAACGTTTTGCGATTATAAACTACTCGCGTAGGAAGAACTTTTGTACATTATACAAGTCGACACAAAATTGACACACGTATTTAAGCACGCTGTATTAGGCTTATCTATAAGTTTATTATCTTTTTCCTCCTATATGACCCATCATCACAACAATTAGGCGCATTCCAACACCTTTCGCACGCCATTCGTTTCCTCGCATTCATCGTCCAGTGTAGCCTATTCTTTCAGCTACAGTTTGAGGGTTTCGTCTGTTATAGAAATGTTGTAGAATGTTGGTCTTGTCGCAATCGCCATACAATCTTGGAGATAGCCGAGCTAAGGTGTTCCCACTTGGATTGGCAGAGATCGTCGAGGAGGGGGCCGAAACACAGCCTTGCTTTCTGATGGACTGCATCGCTAAAGACAGCTCTCCTCTCTCGCACTATAAATCTGCTTTGTTTTTTAGTTTAGAAACATTTTTTTTGCTAAATGCGAGGGTATATGTGAAAGCATGTGGTTGTTAAAAGAACTTTTATCTCAGTGGCTGAAATTCTGGTGAATTTGACTTTCTTCAAGCCGAATGGCTCAGCTCCAAATACAACTCTCTCATAAATCTTTCTAATCGTTTAACTGTGTAGAAAATCCAGTTTTGTTCTAGTTTTTCGCTTCTTCCAAATAAAATGAATCAACTTGGCATATTTACGATATCAGATACAAGCTTTACGTGTTCTGGTCCTATTCTGTTGTCCGGACCTGGTGTTGTTCGATTTTTCACCGGCGAAATGGCATTTCGGATTTTGTAAGGGAAAACCGGTGGTGCATCATATCTATTCTCCTTTATTTAATACTGCGGAGGGTGGATGTGGCTATCGAAGAGATCTTAGTAGTTTTCGTGAATGATTTTCTCCATTGCCTTTTTGGACGCTGTAACTGTCATCCGTGCAGAATTTTGGGACAGCAGCGACATCGGTTAGGGAAAACATTCTATTGACTACGATGTAGTCTATTTCGTTGTGGGGCTCTCCAATGGGAGAGTCCATGTCCAACGTTGAGGGTGGAGGTTCTGAAATTGCGAGTTACCATGAATGGTTTTCGTCGCCATGATAAACTCAGAGAGCCGCTCACCCTGTTCGTTCCATTCTAATCCGTGGGTCCCAATGTGACGTTCTTCTCGGTCCAATCTTGGCATTGAAATCTCGAACCTTGGAAAATGTATGATCTTCTCTGTAGAACTTCTCCAAGTCCATATAGAATGCTTCAACTCCTTCTTCGTAATAGTTTGATGTCATTGCGTAAGCGACGAAGATTGTCAAAGCCGGTGTTGATCCACATTCGTAAGCCTTCGATTCGGGTTGTAAGCTATTCGAATGAATCTATGTTTATGGACAAACTCGTGTTGACGAGAACGCCGACACCGCCTACTCCTCTACACTCGCATGTTCCGAGGAACAGTTCTTCTCCAGTGTCATAGACGGCATTGAATGGGTGGCGTCGTCTCGTCTTGGCCAGGCCGATGACGTAGCACCTTAGTCTTCTTGCTTGCATGAACAAGTCTTCTGTCAAGAACTCGGATTCAGGTGTACGTGCATTGTATGTACAGATCTTCACCACAGTTCTTCGTGATCCAGGCAGCTCTTATTGGTCCTTAGATACTGGTTACCCCAATACTGCTCTGCTCCTCCTCCTGGAAGAGATGGTGATACTATCGGCTAAGAAAGTGTTCTCTAGTAATTCACACCGAAGTCAACGCTTTGGCACACTTATTCCTAATTTTGGGACAATGTTTTAAAATTTTTGAATCAGCCAAGGGAAGAAATAAGAAGTGAAGCGGTGTGTAGTCGCTAGATTTATTTTAAGGAATTTTTCAAGTAACATATGTGCGTTTTTACCTCAATATATGACTTATTTAATACGCTGAATAACTGTGCGCTACGTTGAAAAGAATTTAGACGAAACTCAAAAAATGAATTTTAGAGAAGTGAAGACCAAAGTTGATAAGAGGAAGTTGTTGGTGGAGAAATGGGAAGGAGAACAACAAGCTTTACGTCGTGTAAGTGAATATCGATTGCTACAGAGTTGTACAATGTGGCAAAACAAGTTGAAAGTGCTCTTTCAACTGTAATACAACTTTTGTGTTAGTTACGGATTTACTTGAGTTTCGATAACAAATGAATGGCCTTGGTGTTAGGACTTTTATCCAAAACCGGCTGTCTTTCTCATAGCAGCTTCTCAATCCCTAAGAATCAATGAAAACAACCTGAAAGATCGCCGGTGTTTGAGGAAATTTTTTTTTGTTAAATTGCGATTGAAGTGTAAAGTTTTTGTCAGCTATGATGTTGATATTTAACAAAATTACAAGCTAAAGTTTATTGAACTATATCGCAGTTTCCAACGGTATAGAGCGGAATACACAGTGAGCCGGGTTAGATCGTTTTCAATGAGTGAAGAACTCGCGCAATCAACTGAAACAAAAACAGTGTAGAAGTCGTCGAACGTTATTTTTCTATGATCACTCTGGTGTGCAGCGTGCTGTGCAGTGGTTACAGGTGCTCTGCGGCACACACGTGGAATCGATCCCCGCCTCCAAGGCCCACCAAGCCTTCCATCTCTCCGGGCTCGGCAGATTGGTACCAGACTTGTCTGGGAGGATAGCAGTGCTGACTCGATCCATGGTAGGCCACCGCGAGTTATTGTGAAGGCCACAGATGTATTGGATCACCTCCAGCGATACTTATTGAAGTCGAATGCATGGCACATCCTCCAGAGATTGATCAACGTCGAGCATTATCCTTTTTATTTCGTTTTATCCACTTCGATGTGACGAGTACTTGGTAACCGAATCTGTGTGAATACTACATTCGCCCGTGATTTCACTTTTTCAGTCTATTCATTCACGTCAATCAGCTGCAGTGCCGAGACGAGAAAGCGCAATGGTTGGACCGAATGTTGAATGCAGTAGTAAAGCTATCAAAGTTCGTTACCAGTTGATTTTATTGCGCAGTAGGTGAAGAAGATCTTCTTAAAGACAGAGCTGGGCGTTTTTTTTCGATCTGGGAAATTGGCTAAGGTGCTACTGTATGTGTCTTGGGCGTTCCTTTTGCAAGAAAAAATAAACCGCTGCTGTGGAAATGCTCCAATGACTTTTATTTACGATCGAAGCTTTACTATTCCTCTATCGTTTTTTCTTATTGAATTACATCAGTTTTTACGCATCGAACTCAGTATGTAAGAATTTAGGCACTACTAATGGAGAAAATGATGCAGGAGAAGGAACGGGAGAAAGAGCGAGAACGAGAGGAGGGAGTTCCCAAGAGAGCGAGTGTGGTAGATATTTCATACCTTGTTTAGTTACTGGTTTTCCTTGGGTTGGTTGAAGTTGAGAAATTATAATTCCTGTTTTTTCTTAATATACTATAGTTCAATTTAGACAAGTCTCAGTTACTATAACCAGACTTACCCAGTCCAATTAATTTTATTATAACCAGGCTTAACCAGGTTCCAATTAAATATTTTGGCAATAATACAAATATCCATGTAATATATTCTCTTTGGGTTTTTGGTTTAGCGACATCATACGGCATGCATAGAAAGAATTTCTTTCAGTTTAAAAATAAATTTAGGACCAAAATCACAGTGCTGAGATCTTAACCGACGAATGTGAAGAGGATGTTAACATGCCAATGCTTGATTACGTCAGAACATTGGTACGGTGGTTTTTTCTCCTCTTTTTCTTTTCGAGTTTTTCAGCATTTCAACTAAGATCCGGGTCTTATGAGGTCCACATAATCTTTTGGAGATCATAGAAGCATGTCATTTTTTCTACAGTTTGTTTCATTTATTTTTATGTCTTACATAGTAAGAATATTAATAACCAATTCCTTCAGCATTGTAAACTGCCTTTGCGACAGTTCATCTCCAAACAAAATAGCAAGGACTCTGCTTAATGCAGAAAACATTCCAAATGAAAAACTCATTGGTCATCCTGAATGATGAGTTTTTTAATTAAAAACATGTTTAGGCACTGAACCTAGTACATGCGCCTCTTTCGGCGGCGCTGAAAAGTTGCCTCCTACTGACACCAGATCAGTATAAGCAATTAGTGGAAGTGTCATGGAGTCTTCTTCTCAACGATGATCCTCATGTTGTTTTGAGTGCAGGTGAGTTCAGCACAATCACACTATCCTTTCCCACCACATCATCAAGAATTCTGTATGACCTCTGTCCAATAATGTATCGTTGTAAACTGTTGTTCAACCAAATCCTATATTCATCTTCCAATAAAAATGAGAATTATTTATGGTGAAAACAAAACAACAACAATCTGTTCAAAAGATGACCAGAATAACATCTATGCTCGAGGATTACACTTGAGTGTTACTGAAAATCTCAGTGAGGTTCTTAAGTTTATAAACTGCGGTCTTAAAACCTCATCCCTTATGTATTTGTGTCAAGCCATCAAGAAAAAAAATTTTACAAAATTTTCAACCACTATTGACTATACCACTCAACGGTTTACCGCCTCATCATGGCTGGGAGGTGTTCATGGGTGTCGGACTGCGATGTACAGCGGAGGATTCTTCCCTCCGGCAGGGTGTCGCAAGCTGAGAAAGAGTCCAGCGTTTCAATCAGGAAGCGTAGCTAAGAGTAAACCAATACCAGGATCCGCCACCGTCCTGGTATTAAGGTCACATGGTGGTAAATCTTCCTCTGATCCACAAGGGCTGCGACTGCCCGCGGTGATGAAGACCTGGGACAGATTTTGGCCAGGCTGTCCTCAGGATTCCAGGGAACCACAATGGCTTAACCAGCAAATCTCCGGGAAATGGTGATTATGCTGTTGCCCGCACAACCAGTGAGGACAAGCCGTTCAAGTATCAAGTATCAAGTATTGGCTATAACCAAGCTCTTATCTCCATCAAACATCGTACATTTTGTGGGGGAAACGGTATTGCTGTACCTTGTTAGAAGCAGAAAATGATAGCTTTTTGTCATTAGCTTATGAAATCCATAGATTTTGATTCGGAACTACAGGTCAGAACTTTTCGATCTTCGAGATCTCACGCAGTGGATTTCGTTTTTCTTTATGGTGGTGGTTCTCTGTCTTAGAGATGTTCTACAAGTATACACTTTTCAAAGTTTGACAGATCAATTGGTATAGCAATCTAAATATCTTGATTCTATTAGCATTCCCTAGTCTCTATATTTGTCGAATATTCAGTACTTGTTACCATATAGTAGGAATAGGTTGCTCACTGCGTGGTATCTTTTTCATTAGCATTTGAAAGTTTCTGAAATGACAAGTTATTCATCGATTCAATCATATTTTTTTCACATATATCATGCATGTATTACAAAATTGCCACTACTTCTAACAGTGTTCAATTCCGTTCGATTTCTCTTCACTTTTAGGTTTTCGCGATTTAGGAAGTTGACAATACAACTTCAAATCGATGAGGTTATAGGCAAATATAGAGAAATGGTGATTATATAAACCTAAGATATACGTGACAGCAAGCAAAATTAGTTAAATAGTAGTCAGTGAGTAATGTTTTGTATGATTGAACTAACATTACGTTGGTCAACACCGAGGGTTTTATCCTTTACCTCTTCACAACCTTTGTGGACCACTGAGATTTCCTTCTTCGACCTGTTCCCGAAAGATGAACATGCGTGAATTGCCTTATTGTCAAAGAACAGGAGCCAAAAGCAATTAGTGCGCAAGATCGTAGAGAAAATGAGTCTCAGAAATACACTGACGTGAATAATAGGGATGTTTCATAAATATTGAAGTGATTGTTAAAAAAGATATAAGCGCATTCGAAAAATTTCATTTGTTTGTACACATGGTTTCTAACAAGAAATTGTGCAGACGTTCAAAAGAAACTTTTCCATTAAATGAAATCTTTGTCAAATTAGTAGTTTTTGCTCTTCTCAAAGTTTCCTCCACTTAAGCATCGATGTTTGTGGTGGCATGTGTTCGTCGTGCGGAGGAATGCCTGAAGGTGATAAAGAAGGCGATGGAGTCGAGCAATGCTACTGATAGAACGGAGGCAATACAGAGGTTTTATTTATCTGTTTTCGATTAGCTAGGATATGGAATAATCATTACAAATTGTTTTGACAGATTTCGATTCCACTCGTTCTGAATAAGTTTACCATCACTCACCCCTACGTCTTGTAGATCGTCGAATGACCCGAGCGCCAGTAATTCCTCAATTTCTCCCTGCCGCGTGCAAGAGTAGCCCAGTGCGTTCTGCTATCTAGAAACTTCCTAAGCACAATGTCTTTCTTTTAGAATTTTAATGAATAACTCTGAAAATCGAATCGGTAATCTTCCTGCAGTACATTTGACATTGCGAGGGATCCAATGACAAACGGCTGTCGTCCATCGATTATTGTTCATACGCATTACGTGTCGGCCCAGCTCTTCAGCGATAGTTTGACACATAGAACGACATCTTTGATTTTTGATAGTTGGCGCAGATCGGAGCTTCCGATTTGTTCCCTTACTTGTGCGACACGGGGTACTTCTAGCATCCTCCTTTAGACTATACATTCAGTAACGCTGAGTGATCGTTCATCGTGCTTACGCAGCGACTAAGTTTCTAAGCACACAAATTAAAGCAGGAAGAATCGTGAAGTGGGAAAGATGGACACGGAGTCGGGTGTTCTTTGTTCTGCTCACCACATCCCAAGTACTTTGGGAAGCTCCCCAAGCCTTTCGCTTCCTACTGCTAAAATCTGGAACTAAGTCATTTTTCACGTTGGTTTCCTGAATAACATATGCATAGCTGCGGCATTCGTAGCTACTTATTAAATTAAGTCTGAATGGTCCACTTAAGCATCGATGTTTGTGGTGGCATGTGTTCGTCGTGCGGAGGAATGCCTGAAGGTGATAAAGAAGGCGATGGAGTCGAGCAATGCTACTGATAGAACGGAGGCAATACAGAGGTTTTATTTATCTGTTTTCGATTAGCTAGGATATGGAATAATCATTACAAATTGTTTTGACAGATTTCGATTCCACTCGTTCTGAATAAGTTTACCATCACTCACCCCTACGTCTTGTAGATCGTCGAATGACCCGAGCGCCAGTAATTCCTCAATTTCTCCCTGCCGCGTGCAAGAGTAGCCCAGTGCGTTCTGCTATCTAGAAACTTCCTAAGCACAATGTCTTTCTTTTAGAATTTTAATGAATAACTCTGAAAATCGAATCGGTAATCTTCCTGCAGTACATTTGACATTGCGAGGGATCCAATGACAAACGGCTGTCGTCCATCGATTATTGTTCATACGCATTACGTGTCGGCCCAGCTCTTCAGCGATAGTTTGACACATAGAACGACATCTTTGATTTTTGATAGTTGGCGCAGATCGGAGCTTCCGATTTGTTCCCTTACTTGTGCGACACGGGGTACTTCTAGCATCCTCCTTTAGACTATACATTCAGTAACGCTGAGTGATCGTTCATCGTGCTTACGCAGCGACTAAGTTTCTAAGCACACAAATTAAAGCAGGAAGAATCGTGAAGTGGGAAAGATGGACACGGAGTCGGGTGTTCTTTGTTCTGCTCACCACATCCCAAGTACTTTGGGAAGCTCCCCAAGCCTTTCGCTTCCTACTGCTAAAATCTGGAACTAAGTCATTTTTCACGTTGGTTTCCTGAATAACATATGCATAGCTGCGGCATTCGTAGCTACTTATTAAATTAAGTCTGAATGGAGCATATGGAACCATTTTGTTACTCATGAACATAGTTTTGATGAGATTTAATCGAGACCATTTTTTTCACACACTTTAATCGAAGTCGGTAAGCAATCGTTCCATTTGATTAATGGTTTGTGTTATAAGAACGATGTCATCAGCAAAGCGAATATGGTGTGGTTGGCAGCCATCGGTTTTCTCTACCATGTTGTCCTATTCCAGTGCTCACGTGAGGTTCTCGAGGGTAGCGGTGAAAATTTTGGCGGGGTGGTATCGCCTTGCCTAACCCCGCTTTTGACGTCGATGTTAATATTGGTGTGTAATGGTGAAATCTGTGGTATAAAATTTTTAAACAACTCACGAAGAAACTTTATATACTTAATAGGGACTCCCTAGCTTTCCAGGGCTTCAGTGACTACCTCTATCTTAGCTGAGTCAAAAAGTTTCATCAAATAGATAAAAATGGGCCAGAATGGTCTCTTGTGCTCTCGCGATACTTCATTAAGTGTTATTATCGTGTGTATGTGGTCCATTAGGGGCGCGTGAGGCTCAGTGGTTGGAGGCGCCACTGCGGCGCGCACGGTGAAATGCGCCCATGGCCCACCAAGCCCCCCATCACTCCGGAGTCGGCAAATTGGTGCCAGACTTGTCTGGGAGGATGACAGCACTGACTCGATACATCGGCAGGCCACCGCGAGGCCATTGTAAAGGCCAGATATGCATTCAATCACCTCCAACGATACTTAATGAAGTCGAATGCATGGCGCATCCCTCAGGGATTGATCAACGCCGAGATCTTTATCCTTTTTTAGCTTCATGTGGTCCATTGTTCCGAATCCTTTTCGAAACTTGGTTTGGTCACATGGATGTTGTTTGTCTAGTGTTTTGCCAGTCTTAATTAGCCTTGTTAAACTTGAATCCATTTTTGAAGGACAACAATCTTGTTGGTTTTCTAATAAATAGGAACCCAGCATTCTGATAAGAAAGTTATAAGGAGCCGAGTCTTGTAAGGAGGAGTGTGTTCATAATGATTGGCGGAAGGTTCTTCAGGTGTTCAAATCGCATCTTAATCGGACCAGGTGTTGTTCGATTCTCCACCGACGAACTAGCACATAGGATTTCGGAGGAGAAAACCGCAGAGACGATATATCCAGCGTCCTTCATTTTACACGAGCGATGAAGAACGTGGCTTGAAGAGATCCGCATAGTTATGGTGAATAACTTTCTCCGTTGACTTTCTGGGAGCTGTAACTGTTCCGTCTGGGCGTCGGAGTGTGACCATCTTGGTTTTGTAATTGGTGGTTCCGGTTAGATTTACAAATGCTTTTCGAGTGTTTCTGATGCCAAACATCTCTTGGAGGCTCTCGAACTTGCTTTCATGGCGCTAACATGAAGATGCAGGTCGAGCCAACCGAATTCTTCGTCAATATTCTCAAAACCTGACAAATTGTTTGAACAAATCCTAATTTAGCGTAGTGATTAGTGATGCAGTCCATCAGCAAGTGAGGTGTCGGTTTGACACCTTTCCAATAGCTCTGCTCCAAATCCACGTGGGACTATTCTACCTTTGCTATCGTCGTAGTTGCAACGAAAATTCACTTCACCAGCATTATACGGCACTTATGAAGATGAAAAAATCCCAAGTAGTAGCCCAAGCAACACGCGGATTGTTCGAAATAGCTTTATGAACGATGATTGTGTGGAAAACGAATCGCACAATCCGAATCCGCACAATACATTTGATGACGGGTCATGTAAAAAATTCTTTCATCGTTTTTTTTTTCGCGCTGTCCTAAATCTGAGTTTTTTTTTGGAACGGTGACTACTCAGGATAGAAAGTTACAAAATTGATGTGAATAGACTTACCTCTTAGAAGAATTAAAGTCTAAAAACAGTCAATGTACCTTTCAAAACTACAGTTTTCGTTGTCAATTGTTTGTCGGTTAAAAATTCCGTACACCAGGATTAGAAGAGCAATTTTAATTCTCAGTGATCGTCTTAGGATGGGGTTACGAAGATAAGATAATGGATAATTTGGGAAATTTTAGGTTTTATGCTTTATGGAGGAACAGATTTCATGTGTGGTTGAAGATGGAAGATGGTGCACAGACTTCGTTCAAGGTATACAACTACAGTTTTGTAACATAATTCGATATGGATGTGGATTCGCACTGTAAGGGCTCGCTGCAGTCGTATAGCTGTGAATTTCCATGACCAAACTTAAAAGAGCATGCGGAGAAGAGATGGGAATGAGCGAGAATGAAGGGAACCCGCTGCTTATTTTGGGCCGAAAGAGATTTAGAGGATATATGTTTCGGTTCTACTATGGTGCGGTTCATTATAAATGGACAAAAGTGAATGTAAAGGGCACGTATGCGCAATTGCATTTGCAAGCATGTGCGCATTGTTTTCGTGCACAATATTCCATTAGAGTGCTATGTATCAAAAACGCGTGAAAGACGAAGATTGATTTTTCCTCAAAGACGAAGAATAAGCTTCAACTTCACTAACTTGAAAAGGTTGGGGAGGTGAATGAGCGTATGATGTCCTACAGACAATTAAGAAGGGGATAAATGAGTTAACCGCTTTAAAGCGCAAGGCCGTCAACGCGCTGATTCACGTGGATAGTTAAAATGAGAAGTATTGCTAAAAGTTCATAAAATTTATGATTAAGCCAACACACACGCATCATATGAGACTAATATAGGCTGGAATATTTTGTCTAATACGTTCAATAAGGCGACCAAAGTGGTCTTCGTGTTTCAATAAGGGAAGAACATAAAACAGTTGTGTAGACGGGCCTACGGATAGAATTGCTAGGTTTATAAATCTAATCCTCAACCAATTACTTAAACACATACCATCCATCTCACGAACATCCAAATGTTCCTACACCGTCTGCGTAACCCGCGTCCCAAAAGCACGTACGTCATGGAGTCGTTCGACGTTACCGCCGTTTACACTAACGTGTCGAACGACTCCGCAATTCAAGCCATCTGCGAGCTTCTTGAACAGCACGAAGGAGCAATTAACATATATAGCTTTTCGATTCATCAGCTTATGGTGCTCTTAAAGGTCTGCTTAAACTGCTCGATCTTCAGATGGTCTGGGAAATATTACGGGCAAATTGGAGGGTTGGCAATGGGAAAGCGACTGGCACCAACCCTTGCCGCTGCCTTTATGTCTAAAGTTGAAGCACTAGTAATCGATCTCAGGTCAATACTCTACTGTAGGTATACAGATGATTGTTTTTGTCATCTGCTCCACACAAGAAGGGGTGGACGAATGCTTTGAGTTATTGAACGAACAGTCAGAGGACATAAAATTCACCTGTGAGAAACCGAAAGAAAACTGGCTTCCATTTCTACACGTTCAAGTTAACCTATCCGAAAACGGCTACATCGCAAAATGGTATCGAAAGCCAAGTAGTAAGAATATAGTGGTTCATTACCTCTCCTCACATCCCTCACACACTAAAAGGGCGCTCATAAGAAATATGTTTCAAATCGCCACCAGTGTGTGCACAGGTAGAGAGCAGAGTTAAGAATCTTGGAAGCTGGAGCGCCAAATAGCCATTTCATAGCGAGAAAGAGAAAAAATAGCTTAAATGGTTACGAAACTGTAGCTTCTCGGCATAGGCGTAGAGGAAAAATCATGCCCTAAAACAATAATTCTAGCGAAAACAGGCTCCGTTTATAGCTTTTCGATTCATCAGCTTATGGTGCTCTTAAAGGTCTGCTTAAACTGCTCGATCTTCAGATGGTCTGGGAAATATTACGGGCAAATTGGAGGGTTGGCAATGGGAAAGCGACTGGCACCAACCCTTGCCGCTGCCTTTATGTCTAAAGTTGAAGCACTAGTAATCGATCTCAGGTCAATACTCTACTGTAGGTATACAGATGATTGTTTTTGTCATCTGCTCCACACAAGAAGGGGTGGACGAATGCTTTGAGTTATTGAACGAACAGTCAGAGGACATAAAATTCACCTGTGAGAAACCGAAAGAAAACTGGCTTCCATTTCTACACGTTCAAGTTAACCTATCTGAAAACGGCTACATCGCAAAATGGTATCAAAAGCCAAGTAGTAAGAATATAGTGGTTCATTACCTCTCCTCACATCCCTCACACACTAAAAGGGCGCTCATAAGAAATATGTTTCAAATCGCCACCAGTGTGTGCACAGGTAGAGAGCAGAGTTAAGAATCTTGGAAGCTGGAGCGCCAAATAGCCATTTCATAGCGAGAAAGAGAAAAAATAGCTAAGAAATATGTTTCAAATCGCCACCAGTGTGTGCACAGGTAGAGAGCAGAGTTAAGAATCTTGGAAGCTGGCGCGCCAAATAGCCATTTCATAGCGAGAAAGAGAAAAAATAGCGGGTGGACGAATGCTTTGAGTTATTGAACGAACAGTCAGAGGACATAAAATTCACCTGTGAGAAACCGAAAGAAAACTGGCTTCCATTTCTACACGTTCAAGTTAACCTATCTGAAAACGGCTACATCGCAAAATGGTATCAAAAGCCAAGTAGTAAGAATATAGTGGTTCATTACCTCTCCTCACATCCCTCACACACTAAAAGGGCGCTCATAAGAAATATGTTTCAAATCGCCACCAGTGTGTGCACAGGTAGAGAGCAGAGTTAAGAATCTTGGAAGCTGGAGCGCCAAATAGCCATTTCATAGCGAGAAAGAGAAAAAATAGCTTAAATGGTTACGAAACTGTAGCTTCTCGGCATAGGCGTAGAGGAAAAATCATGCCCTAAAACAATAATTCTAGCGAAAACAAGGCTCCGTTCCTCTTAGCTTTCATTTCAAACGAAATAAGTGCAGCCATAAAACGTGGCTTAATAAGGTCGGTCAAGAGAATTCCGCAAGAGTGATAGAAATACCATCGGACACTCTAGGACGCCACCCAGTTCGCAACCGCCTATATGACCGTCTGTGTACAACGAAAAACTACGTGATTTCTCCCAACGATGAAGACGGTGATTGCATGAGCTCGGGTACAGCCTATCTGATCTCTTGTAAATCGTGCGAGGACGAATACATCGGCGAAACGGGAAGACCGTTCTGCGTCCGCATGAAGAACACCTAGTCGGTAAATCTAAATTAAAACCAAACACTCCACTAGGTGCCCATAGTATGCAGGAACATAACGGAGAATATTTTGAAGTACGAGTCACTATCCTCACGCACGAATCGAAAAATTCAGCCCGTAAAACTCTTGGAAGCGTTTTGGATCATTTCCAAAAATTCAAAAATGAACCGCATGGAGGAGTGTCTTGTCATCACGCGTGACCTGGCGCCATACCTCAGGCTAATCCAGTGACCTGATACAGGCACATTCCTCGCCCATGTAGTACTCTGTGCGGCTGCTGTCCACCAACTAACTTGGATACTTACAACAGATAAACGGTAGGTGTTTAAATGAAGCTGTTTCTTCTGCGAGTACAAATTTAAAGTGTTAACTTTTATCTGCTGGAGTAATGAAAGTGTTTGACTGAGTAGATCGCATCTCAATTTGACCTTTCCAGGCTCTGAAGAAGGCGAAACCGCCGAAACGTTAGCTATTGTATCCTAATAAATTCTATACTAACAACTGGGGAGGTGAATGAGCGTATGATGTCCTACAGACAATTAAGAAGGGGATAAATGAGTTAACCGCTTTAAAGCGCAAGGCCGTCAACGCGCTGATTCACGTGGATAGTTAAAATGAGAAGTATTGCTAAAAGTTCATAAAATTTATGATTAAGCCAACACACACGCATCATATGAGACTAATATAGGCTGGAATATTTTGTCTAATACGTTCAATAAGGCGACCAAAGTGGTCTTCGTGTTTCAATAAGGGAAGAACATAAAACAGTTGTGTAGACGGGCCTACGGATAGAATTGCTAGGTTTATAAATCTAATCCTCAACCAATTACTTAAACACATACCATCCATCTCACGAACATCCAAATGTTCCTACACCGTCTGCGTAACCCGCGTCCCAAAAGCACGTACGTCATGGAGTCGTTCGACGTTACCGCCGTTTACACTAACGTGTCGAACGACTCCGCAATTCAAGCCATCTGCGAGCTTCTTGAACAGCACGAAGGAGCAATTAACATATATAGCTTTTCGATTCATCAGCTTATGGTGCTCTTAAAGGTCTGCTTAAACTGCTCGATCTTCAGATGGTCTGGGAAATATTACGGGCAAATTGGAGGGTTGGCAATGGGAAAGCGACTGGCACCAACCCTTGCCGCTGCCTTTATGTCTAAAGTTGAAGCACTAGTAATCGATCTCAGGTCAATACTCTACTGTAGGTATACAGATGATTGTTTTTGTCATCTGCTCCACACAAGAAGGGGTGGACGAATGCTTTGAGTTATTGAACGAACAGTCAGAGGACATAAAATTCACCTGTGAGAAACCGAAAGAAAACTGGCTTCCATTTCTACACGTTCAAGTTAACCTATCTGAAAACGGCTACATCGCAAAATGGTATCAAAAGCCAAGTAGTAAGAATATAGTGGTTCATTACCTCTCCTCACATCCCTCACACACTAAAAGGGCGCTCATAAGAAATATGTTTCAAATCGCCACCAGTGTGTGCACAGGTAGAGAGCAGAGTTAAGAATCTTGGAAGCTGGAGCGCCAAATAGCCATTTCATAGCGAGAAAGAGAAAAAATAGCTTAAATGGTTACGAAACTGTAGCTTCTCGGCATAGGCGTAGAGGAAAAATCATGCCCTAAAACAATAATTCTAGCGAAAACAAGGCTCCGTTCCTCTTAGCTTTCATTTCAAACGAAATAAGTGCAGCCATAAAACGTGGCTTAATAAGGTCGGTCAAGAGAATTCCGCAAGAGTGATAGAAATACCATCGGACACTCTAGGACGCCACCCAGTTCGCAACCGCCTATATGACCGTCTGTGTACAACGAAAAACTACGTGATTTCTCCCAACGATGAAGACGGTGATTGCATGAGCTCGGGTACAGCCTATCTGATCTCTTGTAAATCGTGCGAGGACGAATACATCGGCGAAACGGGAAGACCGTTCTGCGTCCGCATGAAGAACACCTAGTCGGTAAATCTAAATTAAAACCAAACACTCCACTAGGTGCCCATAGTATGCAGGAACATAACGGAGAATATTTTGAAGTACGAGTCACTATCCTCACGCACGAATCGAAAAATTCAGCCCGTAAAACTCTTGGAAGCGTTTTGGATCATTTCCAAAAATTCAAAAATGAACCGCATGGAGGAGTGTCTTGTCATCACGCGTGACCTGGCGCCATACCTCAGGCTAATCCAGTGACCTGATACAGGCACATTCCTCGCCCATGTAGTACTCTGTGCGGCTGCTGTCCACCAACTAACTTGGATACTTACAACAGATAAACGGTAGGTGTTTAAATGAAGCTGTTTCTTCTGCGAGTACAAATTTAAAGTGTTAACTTTTATCTGCTGGAGTAATGAAAGTGTTTGACTGAGTAGATCGCATCTCAATTTGACCTTTCCAGGCTCTGAAGAAGGCGAAACCGCCGAAACGTTAGCTATTGTATCCTAATAAATTCTATACTAACAACCTCGTGTCTGCTTATTGAAGAAAAACATGGAACATAAAACTGTTATAGCATAAAGAGCGTTGTAAAGAGTTGGCATGATTAGACATTGTTACACCAAAATATATTCTAAGAAATTCTGACATTTGCTCTCAATGGTAAACGATTAGTGTTCAAAAAGAAATGTTCCGTACTAGTATGTTATAACGTATTAGGAAGTATACCTAATAAATACCTCCCAGGTGCCACCCCCTGGAATCGACTTTACGCTACCATCGCCGCCTATCGGACAGAGCCAACTTCCAGTGGTCGACCCACCATGGATGCCTCATTTAAAAACCAAAATTGAAGAACTTTCTTTAAAGGAAGAAGAACATGCCACAGTATGTAGCTTTTTTTATGAAACTTTCTTTTATGAAGTTTATGAAGCTTTGATCGTCGCTATTACATCCTTAGAACAAATCCTCTACATAAATGAATTTTTAAAAGTTAGTACAATACATTTTTAGAAAGTTTTATAGAGTAAATAATATATCGATAGCTATATTTAACTACATCTTGAAACTCCAGTCCCAGACAATCATGACGATGACCCGCACACGTCGAAAACAAAAACAGGAGATGGTAAAGAGGGCGGTGAGGGACGCGGAAGAACGTCAGTGTGAGCAGAGGCAGCTATTCAGGTCCATCACTTTATAAGCAAACGTTTTTTAAATTCGTCTCATTTTGCAGAACTAAAACGAATTTTTTGATAAGTGTGATTCCGTTACAAAACGCTGCTTCAGAAAGCTTTTCTTTTTTTTTCACCGTTCTGAAGTAAGCACAATTATTTTTCTACTCTGTGAATATTTGTCACGTCAACAACGAGTACATTCTAGAGTAGACGTGCATTTTTTATCGGAAGATTGAGGACGATCTCCCGATATCCTTCTATACTCCTTATTAAAATGGTTTTTAGAATAAATTATAGTTCCCATTGAGCGTTTGCGGTATTGTAATTCTTGGTTCAACTATTCTTATTAAATGGAAAATGAAGAAAAGGAAGAAGAATGAATGGGAAGTAAAATAGCAAGACGATTGTAAAAAATATTTCAGACTTCGTTGTTCAGCCATAGTTCAACAGGCAGCCTATGAACCTGCGTTGTTTCATCATCAGCAAGAACAGGGAGAAGGTAAGCTCATTCCTATCATCATCCTTTCTAACACGTTCGAGTTTGCTCTTTGACTGTTACTGTACTTAGGACGCTGACTTATCCATTTACTAGAAGACAAAAATCATTGTTAAACGAAATCCACATTCACTATTGTAGCAAACTATCAACCTTTTGGATACTATCTCTTTAGGATTATTTTGTATTTAAGTGGATTTCTTTTAGAGTCTGAGACTGCTCATCATCCCACCCGCCATTACATGCCGGTAGCACAACCTTTATTTCCTTCTTCTCTATTGTCCGTCATTCCCATGATCATTGAGATGCTCGACGATCCCCAAGTGGACAAGTATGGAATTTCGGGTATGTGTATTAAGTTTTATGCTAAACTTATAATCACAAATACTTGAAAGAAAATAAAAATAGAGGCGGATATCGCAGCGGAAATTGTGCCCGTGACCACAAGTACGCTGCTGGTTCGATCGTGCCCCAGACTCACGAAGCCTCTCATTCCTCGTGGGTCAGAAAATTGGTACTCGACTTGTTTGAGAAAAAAATCGCTTTACAATCCAATCGGTAGCCCTCCAGCCCGGTTATCTCAAGACTCCAGGGAAAATCTCCGCGCGACCAGCATTTAACGATATTCAAGATGAAATGGAAATCCTCAAGCAGCACCCAAAGCCACACGTAAAAGTTGGAAGGTTTTCGTCGATGATGGTACGAGGAAACAAATCAAGTTTCAGAAGCGCTGAGATTCGTACAGTAGATTTGAGGATGGATCGCATGAAGTGAAATGAAATGAACACAACAGAAACTAGGTTGGATTTCTGCATTAGTTCTATTATCCAGGACCGCCACCCTTTTCTCTTTAAAACCAGTTGAATGGTTGCCAATCTATGAAAAATTAAGCAGTGACAATACTTTTCTGGATTAGTAAACTAACACGAGGTTGATAAAGAGCTTTATTCGGCTAACGTTTCAACGTCCTCATCTTCCTCAGATCCGTCGGACCATCGACTCGGGTCATTGGCTTTGAGATGACGAAGACGTCGAAACAGCCGAATAAACGTTCTTATCAACGTGATGCTAGATTAATAATTCAGGAAGGCACTGATTATTAATGTCGATGTTAAACGACGGTCAGAATGAAAAATATTGATAATCAACGACAAATTCAATCTCTTCTTGATGAAGGTCGTTTCACGACTTAATTCCGCGCTCGTCACATCAGTGAATTTTGAATGCTATACGAGAGTCATAGGGGGCGCGTGTGGCGCAGTAGTTGGAGGCGCCACTGCGGCGCGCACGTGAAATGCGCCCACGGCCCACCAAGCCTTCCAACCCCCTGGGGTCGGCAAATTGGTACAAGACTTGTCTGGGCGGATAGCAGCACTGGCTCGATACATCGGCAGGCCACCGCGAGTCATTGTAAAGGCCAGATATGCATTCAATCACCTCCAGCGATACCTAGTGAAGTCGAATGCACGGCGCATCCCTCAGGGATTGATCAACGCCGAGAGCTTTATCCTTTTATCCTTTTTTATAAGAGAGTCATAATTCTGTTGGATTCAAAAATGAACAGTGCATGTTTATGATTATGGCTAAAAAACTTCAAAGCAGTTCTGCTTGTGTGGAAGAACTTTTGTTTGCAAAATTCTCTTCCAGTGAGCGACGTTGCACGAAAGGTCGTCTGGACATGCATCGTTGAAGACCCTTCGCTGTTCTTCAGGCATTTCTTGGAAAAGCTAACAAATCGGGAACGACAGGTAGGAATTGCTCTCCAGTACTCGAAATTTTTTCCTGCATTTGCTGAACGAGTGAACAGGAAGGCATGTTCCCAGGATCGACTTTCTATTAACCACGGCATAGGAATATGAATGCGTCGTTTTCTTGTTCAGTAATCGCGAGGTTGTTAAACAGCGTACATTTACTTCCACAGAAAAACAATACAATATAACAGTAGTTGACGTTTCGGCAGAATTGCCTTCTTCAGAACCTGGAACGGTATACTGATATACAATTTAATATGCCAAACACTTCAGTAACACTTACAAAATGACGGAAAACTCCATGGAAATTACGTGACCAACAGCTTTTCGAAAAACTCACCGCTTTTTACGTGGCTTCTAATGAGGAACATTAGAGCATCTGATTACAGTCGCATATGGTTGATGACCCCACATCAAAAATTTGACCCGAAGATACGGGTCCAGGTCGTGTGACCTATGAGAATTCTATTCCATTCTATTTATTCTACTCTGTTCAAGATCTCCGGGCATTCCTCAAGCTATTCATTGGGGGGGGGTTGGCGTTTATCCAAAAGCCTCAAGAAGTTTGCTCGTTGAGTCTGCCGTGCGAGGATATTGACTTTAACTCTTCTCAAAATCGTCTCGTAGTGACGCTTACTTCATTGCTAATAAAAGGCAACATAAACGGGACTTTCTTTTGGTCATGTGCTTCGTTTGGGTGCATCGCTCTCTTTCTAAACTTATCTTGTGGGTTTACCATTTCGTAGCCATTGGAGACGGCTATTTCCGAGCCAAGTCGCGCGATTCTTCCTTTAGTTCCCTGCTTGTGCACACAGAGGTGGCTGTTTGAAACATCTTTCTCACAAGCGCCCTCTTCGTGTGTGAAGGGTGGGATGAAAGGAAATGAACTAAGATGTTCTTGTTACTTGGCTTTCGGTACCACTTTGCTATGTAACCGCTACTTAATAGGTTTATTTGAACGTTTAGAAACGAAAGCCACTTTTCTCTCGGTTTCTCCCGGGTAAATTTAATGTACTCAGACTGCTCGTTCAATAACTCAAAGCATTTGTCCATCTCTTCCTGCGTAAAGGAGACGACAAAGCAATCAGCTACATATCTGCAGTAGCGTAGTGGCCGTAGATCGAGAACAGTGGCTTTTATCTTAGACGTAAACACAATGGCAAGGCTTGGTGCCAGTCGCTGCCCCATTGCCAGCCCCCTTTGTTTGCTCGAAATATTTCCCAGACCATCTGAAAATCGAGCAGTTTAGGCACTCCTTTAAGATAGCCATTAGCTGCTGGTTCGACAAGCAATGCATTTTTATTCTTCCTTCATGTTTAACAGAAAGTTCGAAGATGGCTTACATTGCGGAGTTATTCGATACGTTGGTGTACAGCGCGGTAACGCCGAACGACTCCATCGCGCACACGTTATTAGGAGACGCGTCACGTAGACGTTCTAGAAACATTTGGGTGTTCATGAGGTGGGCTGGAATGTGGTTAAGCAGCTGGATTAGTATTAGGCTTAAGAACCAGGTTATTCAATCCTTTGGCCCGTCTACACAGCGGATGATGGGTCTAATCTTGTAGGAGAGTGGATTGGTTGACGCAAAATCATCAGACGATACCAAATTATGTGTTTTAATGTGTAGGTATAAGACGGGACATGTTAGTTTATTGATATTAAGGTGTGATTAATTTTAATTTTTTAATTTTAATGTAAAATTTTTTATATGAAACAACACTTGTGAGAGAATATTTAAATAGCACATTTTAACTTGCAGATTCATCCAATCCATGCCGTGGAAGCCTATCACATTACTGTTAACTAGTAGAAGGTCTCGTTCAATTTTTCATGCACTCGATTTCGAGCCTGCTGCATTTTTGTTCTCATCGCTACTAGTTTCTCATCGGGACACTGGAAGCGCACTGGTTTAAAGATGTCGTAGAACACACTCATGGTCTATGGTTCGTTCCCTCGGGCCCACCAACTGACGGTGGCACCAACTTATGTGTTTTAATAAGTAAGTATAGGACGGGCGCGTGTGGCGCAGTGGTTGGAGGCGCCACTGCGGCGCGCACGTGAAAATGCGCCCATGGCTCACCAAGCCTTCCATCCCTCCGGGGTCGGCAAATTGGTACCAGACTTGTCTGGGAGGATAGCAGCACTGGCTCGATACATCGGCCGGCCACCGCGAGTCATTGTAAAGGCCAGATATGCATTCAATCACCTCCAACGATGCTCAATGAAGTCGAATGCATGGCGCATCCCTCAGGGATTGATCAACGCCGAGAGCTTTATCCTTTTTTATAGGACGGGAGATGTTGGTTTATCGATTTTAAAGTGCGAAATAACCGATGATTTTAAACCTGCAGCCTTTGCCACACTGACCCATTGATTATTTAGCTTTCGGCATTGGCTTTTGTATTCCTTTTCAGAGGACGGGCGATAGAGGATAGAATCACTAAGATGTTCCTCTGTTATCTCAACATCCAGCTGGCGAGGAATAACTACGGAATCTTCCTCCTTATTACTAACAGACAGTCTTGTAGTTTTCGTGTTTATTAATTCTCTAATTTCTCGCAGACCACATTCCTGTGCTGCTGTAAGGTTAGAGATAAACTTTCTATCGCGATAGTGATTAAGGGTCTTGAGAACGCCATCAGAGAACATGCGGAATTTTATGTCAACTCCATTAACAACCTCGCGATTGCTGAACAAGTATGGCATGTATTTATCATTTGCATGTCTGACACCTTCGTTTGACGTAATACCTTTTTTGCTTGAAGCCAAAATACTCACCTAGATAATGAAATTCTTACGTGATAGCTTTAAAAATGCTGAGAAGTTAAACAGAAGAGTTACGAAGTTAATTAACTGTTGTTAACACCGCGATAGAGCAGATCTTTAAAAACTGCGTATCATTCTCTATCCCTCGATTTTTCAGGATAAGAATCGATTTTGATAACATGTGCTCTTGGAGAGTTGAGAATATTATATTTATATGGAAAAGGTTGTTGTTTCAAGCGCATATCTATGTTTTTTGACAAAGATAGTTTAAGAATTTTTCATCAAAATCATACATTCGCAAGCATCAACGATGCATTCGCCATTGGACTCCAGAAACGTTTATGCGCCAGGAAAAACTGAATAAACATTCTTTCTGGGCGCCGAAATCACGGCTTCGCACTGATTGAGTTAAAAATCTGCATATTATTCAGAAAGATCTGCCGGTTCTGCTGATCGTTTTTTCGAATAATAAACTTAACTACAACTTGAGTTATTTTTGTCTGATTTTCAAACACTTCTATTTCGTGATGCCTACGAATTGAACTCAATGCGCGTTGTCGCAAAAATTATTTGAATCAGCAGTGCTTTTTGTTTTTGCTTTATTTTATGTTTTCTATTTAGATTTCACTCCCCGTAATTAGTTCAAGATATCGTATGAATGCTATACAGAACGGCGCCACGAGATTTTTATATATACTAGAGCATTTGAGGTCAAGTGTTTTTCACAGCTAATCATGAGGGAATCTTGTTTGCTAACAAAATAAGTTCAAGAATGCCTTACTAATCTTGAAGTTTGCATAAATGAAGACCTTCCTCTCAGTTGTCTGAGCACGTGTCGTTTGAATCTTTCCAATAATAGATACGTATACTTTAGCAGAGCTTACTTCTGACTGACTGTATATGTGCATGGTGGCGCATGCATAATCCCCTTCTTCGTATATTTAACCAGTTTGGACCTTCTTTGTTCTGAATCCAACACCTAGCACGTATGGTTTCATCGTCACTCTTGGATGATTTTCTTTTCTGTGCGTTAACTATTGCCTTCTTTCTTTCAGACTCTTACAAATGAATATCGTCCAACGCCCAGTTATGTGAGTTCATGGCGTGATGAATTACAATAAATAGCAACTAGATAACACATAAAACCCTTGGATATGATCCACTCTGCCATTACCACTTCCGTTCTTCATTGCAGGAATACCTCATGTCCTTATTACGCAAGCTGATCCTTCGTTTCAACCCGTTGCCTAGTCAAGCAGCTTATTCTCTTCTCAATTATCTGGTGAGTTTCCCAGAAATTCCACAGTGTACTGAAGTTAATTAACGTTAGTGATTGAAAATAAAAAACAACACTGGACGACGTTTATCCACATGGACATTAAGTTCCTCACCGCTTAGTTCTTTGTCTTAATTTTCATTTTATTAAATATGATGTTTGTTGAAAGGTTTTAAGTAATTGGTTAGCTATATTAAAAAACTTGGCATAAAACTGAATAAGTTCATTCAATAAATGAAGGTTAAAGCTTGCAGCGTTGACCAGTTCTTGAGAGATGCTTGGTGGCTCTTGGGCCCGGGGATCGATTCCATATTTGTGTCCCCGGGCGCCTCCGACCACTGCGCCTTGTTGTTTAATTGTTATCTTAAACAAACCGACTAATGTCGTACACATTGGCAAGTTCAAATTACTATGAAGTTAAACATTAATGCGTGGTAACAACAAGAATACAGAGAATTCATAGTTAAAACATTCATTTAGATGATGGGCGCTAGTGGCGCAGTGGTTGGAGGCGCCACTGAGACACGCACTTGGAATCGATTCCTGCGCCCATGGCCCACCAAGCCTTCCATCCTTCCTGGGTCGGCAAACTGGTACCAGACCTGTCTGAGAGGATAGCAGCACTGGCTCGATACATCGGCCGGCCACTGCGAGTCATTGTAAAGGCCAGATATGGATTCAGTCGCCTCCAACGCTACCTAATGAAGTCGAATGCATGGCGCATCCCTCAGGGATTGATCAACGCCGAGAGCTTTATCCTTTATCCTTTAGATGATGGAAAATTAATAATATCCGGTTTTTTATCCAATCAAAAGTCACTGAGAACGTAGGAAAACTTAATATCCATTGACTATATGATAAATGTCAGCGTACTGTAGCTCTTTAGCGTTCTTCGCTCTAACCGAGGCCGAATTTTTACTTGTAAAGTGAAGGTAAATATTATCATTCTGCTAATAAAGGAAATCTTATTATTCTGTCAAGGGCTTCTAACAATTGAGCAATATAAATGGAAAAGGAGTCAATGTATAGGTAATTTGTAGGAGTAAATCAAGTGTAACAGGTAATAGTGTGATTTTAGCAAACCAAAGGCTTCATCGATTGAGATTTGTGTAATTCCCTAGACATTATTTACTAAGACTGTGTTTGTGATTTTTATCAGAAATATCAACTGAATACAATTTTTTTTATTATTTTTAGTTTGGGTTTGTCATGCACTACGTGCGTGCTCAATGCGAAGGTTGGGACAAGGCGCTCGGAATGGCACTGTCGCTGACTTGGATCCTCGCACCGAACGTGCATGGGTTGTACTTCAAAGATCTCAAGCAAACACTGAAGAAGGAACAGTGTGACGTAAGTTTACCATTTTTTCAGAACCACTGGCATTTTCAACCACAAAACCAAGAAGGACCACATGATTGAAAATTTTGATTTCCTTTCCGTAGTCATGAAAAAATTGCTTACTTCCTGTTAATACACATTATATTCTGATAACATAAAATGATCATAATACAATCTTGGAGATAGCCAGGCTAGGGCATTCCTACGTGAATTAGAGGAGAGCGTTGGGAAGAGGGTCGAACTAGTGCATTTGCTTCATGATCGACGCTACCACTAACCAGTACGCTATCCCACATTTACTGTCCAGAAAATAATTATACCGTATATATCACATGTACATGGGTTTATTGATTTGTCCTCATGGACAATATTGCTTGTTGAAATAAGATTCTTTGTTTCAGCAAGCGCTCATGATAACGGCAAATGTACCATCAGCAAAGAAAATCATTGTGCATGGCCCTGATTCCGGATTGGGCGGGATCCCAAGTCAATTTCCTGTACACGAGGATACCCAATTTCAGCAAATACTGAGGTTTTTTTCTATCGAGCACCTTTATCATTTATATTCTTGGTTGTCACATCGTTTGGATAGTATCTTTCTTATAAAATTGAATAAAAAGTAATTTTTCAAAATGGTGGGATCTTCACGGTGCGTAGAATCGTGTTCTATAACTGAAACAGTTTTTTGTTAAATCCTTCATACTATGAATTGCTTATTTTCAAGCGTTGGAGGACAAAAAGAGGATAAGGGTCTCGGCGTTGATCAGTCTCTGAGGGATGCGCCATGCATTCGACTTCATTAAGTATCGTTGGAGGTGATTAAGTGCATATCTGGCCTTTACAATGACTCGCGGTGGCCGGCCGATGTATCGAGCCACTGCTGCTATCCTCCCAGACAAGTCTGGTACCGATTTGCCGACCCCGGAGGGATGGGAGACTTGGTTGGCCATTAGCGTACAGACCGACTCCACGTGCGTGTCGCAGTGGCGCCTCCAACCACTGCGCCACACGCGCCCTTATTTTTAAGCGTTAGAAAAAGAATCTTATACCGTGAAGCCATCATTGATTGATCTGTCATACACCACTGGAAAACTGAAATTTCTTAGGTTCTACTATTTTTTCTGCGTTTTAATTAATGGTACGGTGTTTAGCGATAGCATCGAATTCTTCAATATCGATGATACCGCTGTCAACAGCTATTTTTTTTTCAGCAAGCGCTCATGATAACGGCAAATGTACCATCAGCAAAGAAAATCATTGTGCATGGCCCTGATTCCGGATTGGGCGGGATCCCAAGTCAATTTCCTGTACACGAGGATACCCAATTTCAGCAAATACTGAGGTTTTTTTCTATCGAGCACCTTTATCATTTATATTCTTGGTTGTCACATCGTTTGGATAGTATCTTTCTTATAAAATTGAATAAAAAGTAATTTTTCAAAATGGTGGGATCTTCACGGTGCGTAGAATCGTGTTCTATAACTGAAACAGTTTTTTGTTAAATCCTTCATACTATGAATTGCTTATTTTCAAGCGTTGGAGGACAAAAAGAGGATAAGGGTCTCGGCGTTGATCAGTCTCTGAGGGATGCGCCATGCATTCGACTTCATTAAGTATCGTTGGAGGTGATTAAGTGCATATCTGGCCTTTACAATGACTCGCGGTGGCCGGCCGATGTATCGAGCCACTGCTGCTATCCTCCCAGACAAGTCTGGTACCGATTTGCCGACCCCGGAGGGATGGGAGACTTGGTTGGCCATTAGCGTACAGACCGACTCCACGTGCGTGTCGCAGTGGCGCCTCCAACCACTGCGCCACACGCGCCCTTATTTTTAAGCGTTAGAAAAAGAATCTTATACCGTGAAGCCATCATTGATTGATCTGTCATACACCACTGGAAAACTGAAATTTCTTAGGTTCTACTATTTTTTCTGCGTTTTAATTAATGGTACGGTGTTTAGCGATAGCATCGAATTCTTCAATATCGATGATACCGCTGTCAACAGCTATTTTTTGACAGACACCAAGTCTGGCCTTATTCACTTGCCGTCTTCTTACGTTAGGTACTTTGTTATTTCGCTCGTCTTTGAAATTTCACGCTTTTATAGTCATTTATTTAAAGTGTATTTGTGTAAAATTTGTTCAGCTGAAAGGAAGCGGGTTTATTTGTTATTTATTATCTATTATATTTATTTATTATTATTTATTATTTATTGCTATTTATATTTAATATCGCGTTTCAGGGATTATTATTTTTTTCATCGATCATTCTACCCGCAGTTAACGCTTCTGAAACTCGACATTGAGGAAGCGGAGTTAAGGATGAGACAGACGGCTTTTGCTCAGCGTTTCATTGAAGTCGGCAAAGTGCTCTTGACGCACAACATTCTCAAGTATAGTCCTCAGCATGTGGTCAGTAAACATTCAGCATTGCATATTAATTTGATCAAACATTGTAACAATCAAGCTTTTCCTTTGCTGGCGCAGAATTGTAATCATTCACTTCGAAACCGGGCAAACATTTATCTAGCTGACCTCGAGACTCCAGAGAACAACAGTAGCTAAACCAGCAATACTCCGAAAAAGTGGAAATTATGCTTTCACTAGCACAACCAGTTTGGAAAGACCATCCTTTTGGTTTGTTTCTACGGGGCTTAAGTATCCGAGTAACTGCGATACTTTGGAGGTCATTCTCTAGATAAATAGTGCAGACTCCAAGAGTTCTCTAATTCAATTCGTTCTCTTGCGGCGAATATCCATGAAAGTGGCCGGTGTGAACATAACATGGGTTCCTATGTTGCTTAAGGGTCTGCTACTTTTTCTTGCCATTAGGATGACGTGTACCAGTTGAACGACATGTCCAGGTTTTCATTACCGGATTTGCACGCAGCTAGGAATCGGGAGGAGTTTTGTGCTTGTCGTTTAGAATTCTATTATGGCAGCAGTTTTAACGGTTAGTCTACAAATTTCTCCAAACTGTTTACCACCTCTTCGTGGCTGGTAGATGTTCCTGGGTGTCAGGCTGCGACGTGCAGCGGGGGATGGGGTATTGATCCCTCTGGCAGGGTCTCCCAAGCAATTAGTCCGGCGTTCCCATCAAGAAGCCTAGCTAAGAGTAAAACAATACCCGAGTCCATCACCTCCCTGGTATCAATGTCGCATAGTGGCAAATCTCCTTCTGATTCACAAGGCCTGCGACTACCTGTGGTGGTGAAGACCTGGGGCAGACTTCGGCTAGACTGACGTCGCGATTCCAGGGAACCATAATGGATTAACCAGCAAATCCCCGAAAAATAGAGTTTATACTGGGGCTGGCACAGCTAGTGAAGACGGGTGGTTCAAGTATCAAGCTCAAGTAAGTATCAAGTCTACAAATTGAGTGATGACGATGAAATCGTTCCGTGATCGCTAACTTATGAAAAAAAATGAGTTTTTACGCCTATGAGCTTTCTCATTTTTATTAATGTTACGCCCAATCAGTTTTAATTGACCGTTTAATTTTAATTTGACAAATATACTTCAGATCGCACAGCGAGTTTTTTTTCTTCACGACGAGCTTACACATCTGCCATCGTTTCCTCGTAAAAGCCTCGAGACTTGCTTTGGAATGTTTCATGGTGAGATGGGTGAGCAGTTGAAAGCGATGGAGGCGATGCACAAGTTCACTTGGGCTAAGGTAACTATGCTAATTATGTTATATATATGCAATTATTCTATATATATATGCTACATATGTATATATGGATTTACATAAGGCTTCAGATTTTGACTAATAGGGTAAGTGTGTCTAACCTAGTTTAACAGGTGGTAAAACTAGAAACCTTATTGAGAAACCACCTTGAGATTGGAATTATTATCAATTTCAAAAGTTTTGCTCAATTGACCGTTTAATTTTAATTTGACAAATATACTTCAGATCGCACAGCGAGTTTTTTTTCTTCACGACGAGCTTACACATCTGCCATCGTTTCCTCGTAAAAGCCTCGAGACTTGCTTTGGAATGTTTCATGGTGAGATGGGTGAGCAGTTGAAAGCGATGGAGGCGATGCACAAGTTCACTTGGGCTAAGGTAACTATGCTAATTATGTTATATATATGCAATTATTCTATATATATGCTACATGTGTATATATGGATTTACATAAGGCTTCAGATTTTGACTAATAGGGTAAGTGTGTCTAACCTAGTTTAACAGGTGGTAAAACTAGAAACCTTATTGAGAAACCACCTTGAGATTGGAATTATTATCAATTTCAAAAGTTTTGCTCAGCTTTTAAACAATGACAAACTAATGGTGAGCGGTGATGGTGCTTCGATGTTTCATTTCAATAAGCAGACACGAGGTTGTTATTATAGAATTTAATAGGATACAATAGGTGACGTTTCGGCGGTTTCGCCTTCTTCAGAGCCGTAGTTGGTGGATAGCAGCTGCACAGAGAACAACATGGGAGAGGGCTGCTATCCACCAACTAACTTAGATACTTATAAGAAATAAAGGGCTCTGAAGAAGGCAAAACCGCCGAAACGTCAGCTAATGTATCCTAATAAATTCTATACTAACAACCTCGTGTCTGCTTATTGAAGAAAGCATCGAATTATCAATCAATGCCGTGGTTAACAGAAAGTCGATCTTGAGGTGATGGTGCTGTTCCATACTCGTAGAGCTCTGCTAAGACACGGTACCGAGCCCATCAAGCCTGCTGCACCATCTGGGCCTGCAAATTGGTATCAGACTTGTCTGATATCAGCTCGCTTCCAGCGTCTCCAAAAGTTGGCGATTGCCGGTGATAGAAAGGCGCCCTGTGACGGCTATCCCAGGATTCCAGGACCAATCAACTCGACGAACATTCGACGACGTTTCTGTTGAGGACCTAAGGCCACAAGGAGCAGTTGAACCTAAACGAAAGTCTGAAGACCTTCACTGTTGATGGATAATAGGAAATGAATGGAATGGGAGAAGTGTTAGGATCCGAAAAATATATGTGATATTAAATCGCGTAAAAACAACACATTTATAATCCAATGCCGAGCTTAATAGAAAGTCGTTCTTGGTAACGGGCATATGCTTAATTATGCATATAATTTTACACCCTTTCATGCGCTTTTTATGTTTTTTATAGTTGGCATATTTTAGTAAAATAGTTGTATATCCGTTCAGTCCAACAATCAACGAACGCCTTTCAGTTGATGTCAGACATGTTCGAGAAGATGGAGAACGCCTTTATGTTCGCCGACTTGCATTTGTTCATTAATGTGGTGAGAATCAAAGTATTCTTTGACTCAGCGATCCCTTCTGATTTTTCGAGCAATAAGAAGTGGCAGATGAAGTACATGCGGTAAAAAATCATGTGAATATACCAAATGAATCTAAGATTTGGAATATTTCTGCACTAAGCTCACTTCGCCAAAATCACAACCAGTTTTCTACCAGGTTAAAATGACTACAAAATACAAGTTGAACATATTTCTATTCTTAGGTCTTCATAGACTTGGCTTAGACATAAGCAAATTCTTATCCAGTAGTTGTTGAAAATTTCGTTCCCCGACATCATAAATTCGAGCATTAATCAAATTTGACGGTCTTGAGCAGACGTGCCACCATTCATCTTACCTGAGGGTTTTCGATGGCTGTATTTGTAAAAGTATGTGGCGCCCTCTTAGGTGTTTGCTAAGGGCTGAAGAGGACAGTGTACTTGTCATTAAGTGGGCATTACAGTTAAGTGTAACCATATTTATGAAAGAATAGGTAATGTTCAGTTTGTTGCTTTACTGAATGACTTACACTTTTCGTATACACTGTTACATCCTTATCTACGTTCGAGGATGTGCTCGCATTTGGGCGGATAGCAGCCCTGTATCTAACGAAGAAAGGCTTTCAATCAAGTGACTGGGGAGTATATGGCGGAAGATTCGAAGCTCATACCCAATAAAGAGGTTCTGTAATAATTTACTCCGGAAAAGCTCGACTTACTACACAAGTACATACTGGGCCCTCCAAAGCCCCTTGAGCCCTGTTCATGAATAGTTCTTCGCCTAAAACAGTGGAAATAAACATTTTGTACCAAAACTGCGATGCTGTATATGACGAGGAAAATGGAGATTTTGCTGATGTGTGATTGAGCCAGTTAGTGGCGAACGGGAACACTAGTAAAGCTGATGAGGCAAATGTTAGACTTAAAACATTTTTGAAAACCACAGGGTGTACTAATTGCACTTGTGTGTGTTATACGTGATTACAATAAAACTTTTAGATTAATGTAGTTTTCATCTTTTTCCTCCATTACAAAGACGCAAGATTCTATTCCTCAAAAGAATCGAACTTAGCTTTTATCTTTCATTAAGAGAGATTCCACATTTTATTAACTTCTATCTTCTTCAGATTTAACGCCTTTTTTAAAATCATAGCTTCCGCTTTTCATAGGTGAACGGTATCATGATAATGCACTGTGAAGATCTGCTGATTCTTCGTCGATGTGCTGCCACCTACATTGCGATGAGTATCCACTTCAACAGCTTGTTCGCTAGTCAGGTTTGAAAATTAACGAAAGTCATTTTCTAATTACGCTATAGCGCAAAGGAAAATATGTGCGGGAAATACAGTGGTGAAGCTAAAAGGTCATGAGATATTCTAGTGGTGAAGCTAAAAGGTCATGAAATATTCTGAATTTTCACCAGAAAGTAAAATTTTTAACTTATTGCTATTATCTTAGTCTTCATTTGATTTGTTCTTGTGAACCCTTACCAGAAAGTAAAATTCTTTCTAGCTTTTTGCTGTTGTCATCACTATTACTTGATTTGTTGACTTTAACCGCCTTCAAAAAATGCCCTTGTGGCACAGTGGTCAGATGCCTCCTACAACACACACGTGGTATCGATCTCCACGCGCTCGGCCCACCAAGCCTTCCTTCTGTCTGGAGTCGGAAAATTGGTACCAGACTTGTCCGGGAGGATAGCAGCCTTGGCTATATGCATTCAATCACATCCAAACGGTGCTTAATGAAGTCGAATGCATGGTGCATCCCTCAGGGTTGATCAGCGCCGAGAGCTTTAACCGGTTTGCTTTTTAACCACCTTGTAATTTGTGAGAATCTAAAATGAGAAAGTTATTCGCCTATTCAAAGTGTAGAAGTTGTTCTACACTTGCGAGAAGCTGACACACATTTCTGCAGCTGTTTATTGGCATACATTTTCATTGCCTCTGGTACATTCCTGAATTACAGGGAGTACTCTATGCAGTAACATAGTTATGACAGCTCTTAAATATGATGTGGCCCAGTGGTTGGTAGCGCTCTGCAATATGCAATAGATCGCTTTCCAGTTCAATCCTCTGACCTGAGGAAATCGACCTTCCGTCGTTCCAGAGTCGGTAGATTAGTCCCAGGCTTCTATGGGAAATTGGCAGCTGATTTCATAACATCGATAGGGTTCCATAACTAGTTGTATGGCCAAATATACGTTCAATTATCTCTGTGGGCCGTAATGAATTCAAAGGCACTGAAGGGGAGGTGAGGGCGACGCTGAACAAATTTTTTATGCTTTCATACCTGAAATAAAGTGGAAAACGAATCTGACTCAATTATTTGTCCACCTAGGAGCATTTTATTCGTCATATGTCACGCGGAACCTTTTTTTAACCGATAACGATAACGCTTTCTTTCCTTTACGAAAATCATTTAGGGTTTTTTCTTGATCATGCCTACGTTGCTACGCTGCTACAGCCAGCGACAGACGAACCGATTGTTCTGCTCAGTGGTCGAGTTCATGTGCCGACAATTCTACACACTGCACAGGAAACCGTTCTTGCTGCAGATGTGTGGTTCAATAGCTAATATCATCGACAACAGCAACAATGATTTTGAGATCAATCCAATGCGTGTGAAAGCTAAGGTGAGTGAGGATGGTGAGAGAATTCCCTTTGTAATAGTAACGAACTGAATTGTGTTGGTTAATGCAAGTTTTAACTAGAGGAGTTGGGCATCTTTAAAGATGCCGCTTAGTTGATAAAATAAAACGAGGTCAGGATAATGACGACCATTGCCTTGTGGTCTTTGTCTGTGCTTATCAACGAATAAGTTGATAGGTAAACGTAAATAAATGCAGTTTTTCAGTACTGGTTTACATTGCTGAAACACATGGAGGACATGAGCGAGGAAACCGATCAGTTTGACATTCTAGGGCTCGTACCTTACGATAAGCCACTTAAGGTAGTTGATATGTTCAATGAAAACCTTGAGAAGGCTAAATACCAACTATTACTCACACTATCTAATAAATATAAATGTGTTGAAAGTTTGAATTTGGTTTCTTCTTTGACTTCTTTGAGCTCATTCTTAGTGAATATGAGTTGGAAATTAGTTTCGAAAATTTTCCGAAACTTTGTAGTAGGGGAGGGATAACTCTGTTTCTCTATTGCTCGTCTTTTCTCGCTAATCTTTGTCACGAGCCAAATGTGCTCAATTTATTTCTCCCACTCAAAACCCATTGGAAGCGTTGAGCATGTTGTATCATGCTCTTTGTTTTTGCTGTTTTACCCAATTTAATACTCCCACTCAGAAGATACTGGGAGCACTGAAATTGTCGTATGGCAGCTTTTGTTTTTATATTTTTTATCTAGTGAATAGTCATATGTAGCCTATAAAGCTGTGCCTGAAAGGGTGAGTATACGCATAGGTACCTTCGCTTGCTCTTTTGGAGCAGGCATAGAGCATACTATTTGAATACTACTCCACTTCGCATGTGCTTCCCACTCACATACTTTTACACGAGTCGCGTTTATGGTTGGAAATAACCTGTGTACCCTCAAGCATGTCCACGTTAATCAAGCTAGGAAATTTACGACTTCATTCTTGCACTGATGTGATAGAAAATCTCCTTACCTGAACCTGAGTATCTGCAAACTCATCAATGGCGTTGGTCCTAATGTAATCCTCTATCTGCCTCCTAATGAGATGCGCTTCGTATATTTATTTTTCTGAATAGAGGGCAGAAGACGATGCCGTCGAAACGTCAGCCGAATTGAAGTGTTAATACCAGCCTCGTGTCAGCTCAATCATATAGATATTTTTTCTGGACAGTTTTAGTGGAGAGGAAGTGGATACTAATTTTCTTATGTAGGCACTTTTTTGCACATTTTTACATATCCTGTAGTCCACTCACTTTTTCACTAATTTCACTGCTTTGTAAAGATCATTGGTAGAAGTGAAGGCGTTCATGGATGGGCTGTTTGAAGAACTTCGTCTTGTATCCATGTTGCCATATTGAATGCTGGTCTTCTGTAATTTTTCACGGAACCTAGAAACGACTGTGGAATGACTTTCCTACCATTTTTATTGTTATGGAATCCTTCCACGACGGAAGCAAAGCTTTCGAAGGACGATCTGTGCCTGTGCAAATAGCAGTTAAAATGCCTGAGCAGTTAAAATGCAACAGGCGGAGTTCTCATCAATAATTTTTTTATTTTATTTTATATGACACACTTTCACGTCTACTGTGCTGATCCCAGCACTTCTCGCATTCGATTCGTTTCTTCATGTCTATAGTCCACGAAGATCTTCCAACTTTACATGTGGCGTTGAGGATTTTTATTTCATTTTGAATGTCGTGAAATGCTAGTCGAGCAGATCTCCCTGGAATCCTGAGATAGTCAGGCTGGAGCGCTCCCAAGTAGATTGCATAGAGTGATTTATTTTTGCGAGACAAGTTCGGTGCCGATTTCACGACCCCTCATTGATGAGAGGCTTGGCTGGCAAGGAGCGGAATCGCACTAATACTACGCTCTTGATGACAGACATCGCTACCATTGTGCTATCCACCTCTCATTAACAAATCACTTGTTTGATATCACAATTCCTAACGACGAGATGCGAGTCACTAAGCAAACTATACATTTAAGACTAACTCTTTAATGGAAAAGTAAACACAAAGAGTTACGAAGAAGGAAAACACTCAGAAGTCGTCCACCGCTTCCAGCTTTATCTTTTCACCCAGCTTAAATGGAGGCATTCCCAAATACGGACATGTGGAGCAACGGAACGCATCCCCAAGCGCACAATTCCCGCAACCGTTTCGGCGAGGTTGAGACATTTTTTCGGCTTCCAGTTGCTCCGCCAGTCCACAAGTACAGTTCTTACAAGCCCGTCTCTTAGTAACCTCTCCAGGCTGTCCACAATTAGCTTTAAGTGCATCTCCACTTGGCTTTACGAAGTCCTCCGGTTCAAGAAGAGTGTCTTCGTCTATGATATCGTTCTCAGCGACATTTCCTATTGCAGCGGCTTTGATATTAAGTGAAACACTCTTTCCATCATAAGACGGTTTCGTTCCACTCATTGTTGTTCCATTTTGAAAATGCGAACCCTCAGAGACACTTGTTTGATATTTTGTTTTATTCAAGAGCTTACACGAGGTCGCTGTGAAATTTTATTCTGGCTTACGTTTCGACGTTCTCTCCTTTTAAATCAGTAATAATTTGAGTCGGATCTTTACTGGCGTTCATTTTTACGACGTAGGTCTCTTTCATCGCACAGCGTAGAATCCAGTGGAGTAAGGCACCACACGGATGAAGTAACATCACTTAGCGGTGTTCTTTTTTATACGATGGTTGTAGACTGACTCAATTTTGACAATTGGACTTCTTGTTTGAAGCAGTTAACTCGTTCTCAGCTTGGAAAAACGTACTGAATTGGATTTGCTGTAACCACAATAAAAAAACGGTGAACCACCATTAATTCACGTTGTCGTCAATGTGTTAAGAATACTATGTCAAGCCTTGTGGCGCAGTGGTTGGAGGCGCCACTGCGACACGCACGTGGAATCGATCCCTGCGCCCATGGCCCACCAATCCTTCCATCCCTCCGAGGTCGGCAAATTAGTACCAGACTTGTATGAGAGGATAGCAGCACTGGCTCGATACATCGGCAGGCCACCGCGAGTTATTGTAAAGACCAGATATGCATTCAATCACCTCCAACTATACTTAATGAAGTCGAATGCATGGCGCATCCCTCAGGGATTGATCAACGCCGAGAGCTTTATCCTTTATCCTTTATCCTTCATGTCAAGGCTCGTTGAATCTTCTACTAGACAACTTCAGCGAAATTTGACGAAGGAGTACACATAGAACTCTATTGGTATATATTATATATTGAACTCTATATATTCTATATATTGAACTCTATATAACGGAGAAGATTTTGAAGTAGAGGTTACGATCCTCGCGCAAGAATCGAGAACACATGCGCGCAAAACTCTCGAGGCATTCTGGATTAATTCCAAGAATCGAAAATGAACGGCAGGGACAAATGCCTCATTATCACGCGTGATATTGGGCAGTATATAAGACTGTTATTCTGATAGGATGGGCATATTACGTTTCCATGCGAACACTGCGAGGTTGGTCTCCACATAGCACAACGTAGTAAGTGGAAGGCTCATAGAAAGCGGTGAGTGCGCAAAGGCTCTGTGTTTAATGTGGTTGAAATTTTGGTTTAGCATTTTCTCTGTTTGGTTGTGGAGGTGTTTGGCATGTAGATTGCAGTCAACTTGACTTTTCCAGGCTCTGAGGAAGGCGCAATTCGCTGAAACGTCAGCTTGTACGTGAATAAAGAAATAAAATAACACCTCGTGTTTGCTAAACAGAAGTAGAAAGAATTATTGTAACTGTATACTTTTCAAGTAAAGCTATTTGAATGGTGAAAATGCTTTATTTGCTTCTTTTAGTGATTGGCGAAAACTTTAGGCACTCGATCTCTGTTATCGCGATGATCCGAACACCTTCTGTCTATTGACAGACGCCATCGCCAGCTGTATCTGCGTGTGTGCATTCGCTCCGGAGAGTAGGCGCAGTCATCATATGCTGGTCAGATATTTTTATAACAAAAAAAAAAATATGAAGGTAATCCACCATTACCGTAGCATTTCATTAATAACTGCTCAACTCACTTAACCTTCTATCAATTGTTGCTAGTGATCTTACAACTCATTTGTACTCCTGCAATCGTTAACTAGCTCAAGCGGAGATCACCAACTTGGTCTGATTACTGTCGCCCGCCTTAACTATCCATTATACTCTTAACCGTTTTATTTACTGCCTACTCATTTTAATGGCAGCGTATATTCCGAATTATAATTTCAATGATGCTGAGATATTTTCAAAACTCCGAACCGCATGTGTAAACGAAATGCGGTGGGGAACGAACGCGCTATTGTCCTTTCCGGTGATTAACGCTTTCACCACCACACCATGCGGGTCCTTCGTTTTGCCTGTCTCTCAGCTAGTTCTATCGATTTCTGCCATCAGCAATCACCTATTAGAGGTATTGATCAGGAGAGACCAAATCAGCAATGAACCTAAGGTAAGGTTGTAGTCGAAATCACAATGTTCACTTTTTATTTACTGACTAATGTAATTTTTCACGGCAAGGTATTACGTGTGACACAACCACAATGATGCTAAGATGTTTGCAAAACTCCTGACGGCAGGTGTCTGCGGTGGGGAAAGAACGAATTACCATTTCCGGAGGCCAGTTTTCTCAGTTAGTTTTCTATCAATCAGTATCATCATTAGTCACCCGTCAACGGGGATTGATGCTTAGCTATCGGTCCATTGTCCCAGGTCAATTTATGGGTCAATCCCGTCGACCGGTGATTGCTGACAGCCCCTATCGTTCATTAACACAACAGAGAGAAAGTCGAAACGAAGGACTTTCATGCTGTGGTGGTGTACGCGTTAGCCCAGGAAAGGGTACCAACGGTCCGGAGTTTTGCAAATATCTCAGCATCGTTAAAATTATATTTTACATAATACCTTGCCAACGAGAAAGATCAGATAGTAAATAAAAAGTGACCGTATTGTGACTTTATACCGCAGCTTCAGGTTAACTGAATTCAATGGCGATTTGGGCTCCCCAGATCAATCCCGCTGATGCGTGATTGTTGATGGCAGAGATCGATAGAACGACTAGTTGAGAGACAGGCGAAACGAAGAACCTGCATGGTGTGGTGGTGAACGCGTTACTCCCCGGAAAGAACAATAGCGCGTTCGTTCCTCACCGGAGACACCTGCGGTTCGGAGTTTTGAAAATATCTCAGCATCATTGAAGTTATCCATTATGGTATTAACTATCCGTTCATACGAAGGGCATCACGTCTTTCTTATAGTGTTCTTTATTTTCGCACTTTTACGGAAAGACTGAATTGCACATTTCCACTCATGTCACCTATCACCTTTTTTATTCTCTCAAACAAGAATGATAACAATTTGCCCAACCTGGAGAAGGTTCGAACCAACGATCACCTGTGTATTGTATTGTATCACTGATTGGTGCGCTGCCAGCGCCCTGTTTTGTAACCACCATCCACCAGAATTCCTACTGCTCCGATTTTTTACTTTTTAAATTTACTTTCAACACAAGTCCTTCATAATGCAGTAATTTCCAATAGTAGCCGTACCTTTCTGGTATTCTTATTTTATTTCAAATAACTGATGAATATATAAGGAAAAGACGCGTGTGGCGCAGTGGTCGGAGGTACCCTGCAACGCAGACGTGGAATCGATCTCCGCGCCGCCCACCAAGTCTTCCATCCCTCCGGGGTAGGCAAATTGGTACCAGACCTGTCTGAGAGGATAGGAGCACTGGATCGATACATCGGTAGGCCTCCGCGATTCATTGTAAAGGCCAGGTATGCATTCGATCACCTCCAAACGATGCCTAATGAAGTCGAATATATTGTGCGTTCTTCAGGGATTGATCAAAGTCGAGAGCTTTATCCTTCATCGTTTTATATTAGAAACTTCTAACTTTTCTTGCTTGTTTTCTCTAGTTTTTTTTTCGTTGAAGCCTTTTTCACTTCTTACATTTTCGGTCATTCGATTTAGTCCAATGTTTCATAACATGATTTCCTACAGCAATTTGTCTTTCAAATCAAACATTTTTAATTATTTTGAAAATATGGACAGATACCCACTACCTTATTTAAAAAAAGGAGTTTGATTTGATTTTGATTTACTCTTTTTTTCTTGCCTTTATCTTTTTCTTCCATCTATACTTTCTCTCATTTTTCGTTAATAAGGGAGCATTTCCTTTAGCTTGTGATGGCCGCACTGCAACCGCATCTGATTCGTCGAATAGAGGAGGAGACGATGCTTCAGAACAACTCACCGACAGCCGTGAAACATGAGGTATCCCAATGGACGACGATGTGTGTAGAAATGAAGGCTCTCATCAACAGCTGTGACGTCTTAGCCAGGTTTGCTACGCTTTAACTGCATGATATTAGTCTTGAGAGTGAGGATTTCAGAAAAATGGCTGAAAAAACAGGCAGGAAAAATGAAAGGAACATCGAAATTTTTTTAAACCAGGGATTAGAGTGTTTTAGAACGCAAAAGATGATGGGTAGAGCTGAAATTCTAGATCATGTACTGGTAGGACACGTTGCTGGTAACAATTCCTGCGGCATACACCATTCATTCGACTTCAGCAAGTGTATTATGTAATATCTGGGCAATGCAATGACTTGCTATGGCTTAGCCATGTACTAAATCAGTGTTTTTATCAAAAAGTATGCTACCAATTTACCTACCCTGAATCTACGTAAGGCATGGTGAGCCTGCGTGCGGACTTGAACCAGTGTGTCTTGCAGTGCAGTTCTAACCACTACGTCACAGACGTATCGTTCATGACACTGACTCGTTGAAAAGATGAGTACACAGCTCCACCTTAACTGGGTTTAGTGCTTGTCTGTGTTTCCAAGATTAATCCCGCTGATGGGTGATTGCTGACGACACTGATCGATAAAAAACACGGCTGAGAAAAAGACGAAGTGGAGAACCAGCATAGTATGCTGGTGAACACGTTAGTCCTGGAAAGGGTAATAGAGGGTTTAATTCACACCGCAGGCACCGCCGGTGCATAGTTCTGCAAATACCTCAGCATCATTATGGTTGTATTCCACATAATAAGATGCCATAAAAAATAGTAGTAGGTAGTAACTAAAAAGTTAACATACCGCATATTGTTTTGGCTGCTACATGAGGCTTTCATCTTCTTTTATGAATGTCGCGGAATGCCGGCTGAGTTGATTCTCCTTCAAATCTTTCACGAAGGAGCGCGTTGGTGAAAGGGGCGAACCAGGCCTTGCTTCCTGATGGGGTGTACCACTGATGACTGGCACCTTTCCTACTTTATATATATCTGTGTATATATATATATATATATGTATATATCACCTGCAGTCCCGTTGATCGTCGGGTGGCTCGAGCGGGCTCAATTAAATCCTCCATTTTGCCTCTCACGTGCGTGCAAAAAGTAGGCCAGTGGGTTCTGCTCGCTCTAGTGACTCGTCGAGCATCACATCTTTCTTCTAGGTTTTTCGTGAAGAGCTCTGACCATCGGGTCGGAGATATTCCTGCAGCACGTTTGACATCCCGAGACAGTCACTAACGGCTCTTGTCCATCGGTTATCATTCATATGCATTACGTGTTCGGCCCACCTTATCTTCGAGTGTTTAGCGTACAGAACGGCATCTTAGATTTCTGACCGCTCACGTAGGTCGGAGCTTCGGATCCATTTCATTAGTCCTGTGTAACGGCATACTCCTAGCATCCTCATTTCGACAGCGCGTTCAATAACGCTAAGCGGCTTGTTTCGTTTCTCGTCCTACTTACGCAGTGACCAGATTTCTGACTCATACGTTAGGGCAGGAAATACCGACGAGTCGATAGGTGGGCACGGAGTCGGGTGTTCTTTGCCCTCTTCACTACATTCTGGATGCTCTTTAAAGCTCCCCAAGCCGTCGTTTTCCGTTGTTTAACTCTGGATCTAAGTCGTTCATCATTTTGAGTTCTCGACCTAGATAGACATAACTGGAGCATTCGGAGATATTTGTTCCGTTTAGCGTTAATGGGGCATACGAAATCAATCCGTTCTTCATAAACATCGTTTTCATGAGATTTAGTCGAAGACCAATCTTTCACAGGAATCTGCAAAAACGTTTCTCGTATTCACCTGCACAATCAACCACTGCCTGAGGAATTTCCATCGTATTTATGAATGTGGTCGAGCGCTTTTCGAGTCGGTTTTCCTTGGAATCTTGGGAACAGGGGAGGTAAGGCGATCATAATCATAATCCAATGCCGAGGTTAATAGAAAGTCGATCCTGGGTACTATTACAAAAAACCCATTATGATAACATTTTAAACTGTAGATAATAATAAAGTGATGGAATTAGTGATGTTATCAAAGTGAACAATAATATAACTTAAAATGATCTTCAGAGGACCACAACGGACCTTCGACTTGGTCAATTCGGTGTCTGACCGGGGGAAATCATTCGCCGCCGATTCACCACAATTTTTCGATCCACCAACAACTAACGAAGACGAAAACAGCCGTCCACATCATGCGTACGGCTTATTTTCTTAAGATTTTCTTCTGAAATATGTTTATACGCTCATCTACGTAAATCAAACTGCTTGTTACCTCTGGAGTCATTTTTGTAGGAAGGAGAAGAAGTCAGTAGCAGTCGGCTGGGAGGTGGTCGAAGTTGAAGAAACTCATAAAGAGAACTATCGTCGTTCAAGAGACACGTTGTTGTGTTTGACGGCTCAGTTTATAGAAATGGCTACACCAAGGTAGAGTCTTTAAACGGTTTTTTTTTTATTATTGCAATACTAGTTTCATAATATGAAGTGTTGGATTTAGGCTTAGGGAGCTTGCAAAGCTCAGTTCAGCTAGTGAACATACGAAGATTCCTGAGGTAATGGATCATAAATGTCATGTGAAGTTGAGTGAAATCGCCTTGGCGTTGCTGAAAATCGCATCATATGACCAAGCCACCATGTCATGTGTTGGATTGCAAAAGTCAGTTTGATTATGGTCTATAACTACAACAATCTAAATATTACGGGTAGTTAAAAAAAAGCACAGTAGATAATGTAGCTAATCTCGTCTACCTACCTTTTAGTCAAGCGATGTAGCGGACGAGGACCAAACAAATTGCTCAAACTCGTCAAAGCATTGAATTACTTGAACTATTTGAATTACCCTGTAAGCTCTTGTTAGGATTTTAAGCACCCTTTAATCTAAAAATGTTTGCCCTGTGTTTAACCAAATTCTGATGATTTTAGTGACGGAAGCGTTGCCGAGAAACGCAATTTAGTGTCATTTAATATTGACAAGAGAATTGAGTCATCAATAGCATTTTAAAAATACGTTTGAAAGTTAATCACTGTTTTTTTAGAAAAGAATGTTTAGATACGTCTTTGTATTTGTTATCTACCTGATTTTTACCTCGGAAGTTTGTACTCGTTCAGGTATTTTACCTCTATAATGCCTGTCACTGACTGGTCGATCGAGTCGAATCGTTCCGCGTTAGGAATAATCCTGAAACGGCTGGATAAAACCATTGCCAAGATCGCAAAAAAGCAGAGTATTCGACGTCGAGTGAACTGGATGGCATTGGCCAATTGGATCAAAGGCATCTGTGACACGCTGTCCGCTTTTCCTTATATGGCACATCTGAATCCTCTAAAGGTTTTCAGTTTGTCTATTTTTAATTCTCCTTTCTTTTTTATCGCCTTCAGAGTTGCTAAATTAATAGAAGACAAGTCTGTACAATAAAAAGGCACTTAGATGTGTGCTAACATCTTCCAATATTTGTAGTAGAAGCATTGCGCCATCGTAAGAACGGTAATGTATCACTGATGGTTACAAGACATTGAATGGCAGGATTTGAAAATAATTCGATCTTATATAAGTTTTATCTAATGCCCATTATTCTTTTACGGCAGGTCTTATGTGAAATAGAAACACAGTGATGCTGAGATATTTGCAAAACGTCGAATCCAAGCAAGATCGAACTGCGATTACACTTTCCGGGGGTTAACGGGTTACCGCACGGCACCCCATGACACTTTAATTTGATCACGTTTAAGTGATCTCACATGAAGAGCAGTTAAGAGCAATAGTCTAAAATTTGGATTTGCTGCAACATCTCGCTCTTTAGTTTCTGATAAAAGACCTAAGAGGCGAAATAAATGGGTGCAGGCAGGTTTAAGCAGTCGTCTGGTGATCACCCGATATTCTGGTTGCAAAAAATCGGTCTATCGTATTTTTGTGAACTAGTTGTCAATCTTCCAATACCGCAATGCTGGAATGGCTCCCTATATTCTTGCTGATTTTACATACTGACAGTTTCATGCAGTGTGATCGTTGATAACATGTTTAGCTTTCAGTCCATCACCCAACTTTGTCTTCGAATCATTGCCGGCGATTCGTTCCACGAAGAAGGCGCTCCGTCAGCTCATCCAACTACTGTGCTCCATGCGAATCCGCCACCACCATCGTTCTGCAATGCTGTGCTACGAATGACTACCATTCTTATGCAAGCTTTAGGACATGTAAGCTTGTTTTTGTTCAACAATGATGTTCTAGCAATAATTTGTTCGAGAGTGAATTAATGAAAGGAAAATGAAATAAACTACAAAAAATCGAACATACGTCTTTAAATGTACGTAAAAGGGTGCATGTGGCGCAGTGGTTGGAGGCGCCACTGCGACACGCACGTGGAATCGATCCCTGCGCCCATGGCCCACCAAGCCTTCCATCCCTCCGAGGTCGGCAAATTGGTACCAGACTTGTCTGGGAGGATAGCAGCACTGGCTCGATACACCGGCAGGCCACCGCGAGTCATTGTAAAGGCCAGATATGCATTCACTCACCTCCAACGATACTTAATGAAGTCGAATGCATGGCGCATCCCTCAGGGATTGATCAACGCCGAGAACTTTTTTTATGAGCTTTTACGTCTTTAAATAATCATGATGACTCGAGGCATTCATGGAGGACTTGAAATTGTGTCCAATGTGTTTCTTGTACGCACTGTTCAAAATGAGGTGAAATTGTGGTTTGGATTCATAAGCACATGTGATTCGCTACGTTTTTGTCTTGTTGTGAACCGCTGTTTTAGCGTTCACAAAAATTAAATTGGTGAGTGAATAGATTTAATAATTTAGGCATCGTTTTCATTAGAAATGGTTTCCGGTGCAGAGGGACTAGGAGGAGCTGCTGATCGCATAGAGGCGGTGTTGTGTCACTTACTTATTCCACTTTTTCTTCGTACTGCAGCTTATCCAAAAGGTTCGCTTTTTCGATCCATTAAAGTTCACATTAACGATGACATAGACTGTCTTGCTTTGAAAAGAACGGAGAAATGCGAATTATATGACATTCTAAAGTTATCTCTAATAACACTTATCATCGCACGTCCGGAACAGATCACATCAAAAGTGTTCATTGTACTCCAAGCGACTAAGCGTAAAGGTTTGGGACTAGCATACTCACAGCTAGATTTCCGGGCTACTCCGAAGTTGATTGAAGACTTATTTATCAGTGGTTTCGAATAGCCTCTGATGTACTCCACAATCATTTCAAACGTTTGATGAAATCGGCATGCATGGTACTATTCGTATATAAGTAGGTACATCTACGCACACGAGCATGGAAATGACTGTGTGTTTGCGAAAGGTATAAGCCAGCTTGGTGCAGAATAGAGATCGACTCCATAACTGATTTTATCTGCGTGACAGATTAAGTGCTTGATCTCCTTCCGTTCACTTTTAATTAGCACCTTGGTATTCGCTACAAATCATTGTTAACAACCATCTCGGAATTTCCTACAAGAAGAGTTTTATAGGAGCTTTACGTGCCATTGCGAATCACAGGGAGCTTTTGCTAGAGAAGTATGGTATCAATTTGACGCCACCAGAGGAATCGGGGGCTTAGTTGAAGAATTGAATGAAATGTGACGATCGTATTAGTTTTCCCGTTACAGAAGCATCAGTAATACAAGGGAAAGACCTCGTCTTTTGTTTATCACTGATGCAGCACGCCATCACACCACTAATTGGTAAACACAATACGCTTCCATTGGCTAGCACTTCTACACTGGCCACCACGTTCATTCGAAGTGCTCAACACGGTTAGTACACTCTAATTTAAGGAATCGCTCATTTTTAGCGAAATATTGCAAACTATATTGTATTGTGAACTAGTTACCCCTACTAGAATGAGCTACGACTTGTAGTTATGAGGTCGGAATCAGATTAGTTATGACTCTTAGAGGAATTTCATTATTTCTGGTAATAAGTGCTTTTTAAACGGTAAAACTGATCTTCAGCTTACACATTTCTACATTTTTACCCATTTTTAAAAATATGCTTTGATCCACGAATTGATTTAGATCTCTCTGGACGACAAGGTTCTGTGTCGGTTACCGATCGCGGACATTCTGCCACCGTTTCGTCTCTTCGCATCGTAAGAGATAGTGTTTCACAATGCATCTATTTAGGTATGATTCTTTTTTTTTTAACAAATTATATTCAAAAGCATTAGAATTAATTGACCGATTGGTTGAAATTTTTTTTGATTTTTAAGAGATCTGCTTAAAAACAAGTTTTGTTCCAAGTGTTACTAGAATACTATTCGACTAACATATTTCTTACGTAATCTGTTAAGTCAGTCCTATTACAGTTCAATTCTCAAATCTGCGAAAAGATTCCAGGGCTGGTCCGGGGATCCGAGTTTCGCAAATATCTCAGCATCATTGTAATTTGAAGACTAGCTTCATACTATTCGGAGTAAAGTCTTTCTATCAAAGGAGTTTCATGATTTTCTTTTGAAGAAATTTTTTGTTCTGCCCAATGTTGGATAAGTGGAGGGATAAGTGAAGTGGAAAACGCTTAGTTATTTTTTCCAAGTGTTTGTTTATTTAGAGATGAAACATAATTGATTCAAATCTGTCGTTAACCATCATCTTTTCCTCTTTTATGAAAGGCCTTGTTTTTGCTATTTACACTTCACAGAAAATTACTGGCTGTGTTGTGCACGCTAGACTGTAAACACATTCATGCATAAGCACAATGACGCCGAAGCATCTGCAAAACTCGGGCCCCAGGCCAGCTGCGAATTGGCGGTAACCTTTTCCGTGGGCCTCACGTGCTACTCACTGCACCACCATCCTTTCTTTGTCCTTTTCTCGGCCAGCTTGTGATTTTGTTGTGATTGGCATTAACATTATGACTTCGACTACAGCCTTCAACTTAAATGGGTTCAGTGGCGATTCGTGGTCCCCAGATCATTTCTGTTGATTGGAGATTGCTGGTAACATCGTTTCATAAACTTACTGAGAGAAAGACAAAGCGAGGGTGTCGCTGTCGCTATAGTAGATAAAACGTGAGCTCCGGAAAGAGTAGTCGCAGGTTCGAAACTGAGTAATTTCTTAGTTTTGCAAATACTTCAGCATCATTGTGGGTGTATTTCACACAATACTCTGCTGGGAAAAATAACATTCAGTAAAGAGAAGTTAAGCATTCAAATACAGTTGTGATTTTCTCGAGAATGACATAGTGTTCTGATAAGTAATTTATCACTCGGAAGGGGAATAATCGTGCTTTGCAAAGCTCCAGTGATCAAAAATTAGCGGAAATAAATTAAACGTCGAAAAATTCAGTCGTTGTCGCTTTCAGCCTTGAAGGTCATGATGCTTTGTTTTGGAAAACTTCTCACTCCGATCTGGCCTCGAGTTGCTCGCCTTGTCAAAGGTTTCTTTTTTCTTGTCATAAATATCTTTTTTCTTGTTCACTTCGCTTTTCGAGTTTGTTTAGGAGAATTTGAAACCATCAAATAAGTTTGGGTTTGAGAACGATTATCGAAATGAGTGAGTATGACTCGTCTACTAGTTTTCAGATCTCATCGCTAAAAAACAAGGCGGTCAATATGCTGTTCAGTTTATCGAATTTCTACTTCATGCTGAATTACCTATTGCACTTCTCATCCTGCCAGTGATTCAGAATCGAGTTTGTTTCACATTTCTTCGATTCTTTCTTGGTCCTGAAAAAATTTTCTATTACCAAGTTCTCGAAAATTCGGTGTCTCCCATGTTACAGGTGAAGCAAAAAGCGTTGAGTGAGCAGGATGCGATGTGGCAAGCGGAAATTCTGGAAATTGTGCAGTCTAATAATCACAACACATTACCAGTTGGTGTCTTACTCAATAGGTGGGACTTCCACTTTGTCATTTCCTAGGTCACAGAATCGGCACAGAAGAACTAAAATTGTTACTGAACTCAAAGGTGAAGTCTTCTTGTTACTACTCATCCATCTGTTACTAAGCCTACATGATTTTTTGTTTTAGTCCGATTTCCGATGTGTTTTATAACTTCTTGTGCTTTTAGTACGAAACCACTTTTCTTACATTTCAACCCTGGTGAATATCCAGAGAGTATCATGAGATTGTAGAATTTTCAAATCTTACAGATGTCAAATTGAATTAACACAACTCAAGGATGACCTCTCTACTCGGCCGTTAGATCTTTCAAGATCTTACACTCCAACGGTTACCGACTCACACGTGGAGTCCTCTGCCGCGTTGGCGCCACTGCGTAGGGATCGGTTGCAGAGTATGCGGAGGCAGACACCTACCAAGGTCTGTTTTAAAAATACGACAACTATTCCTAACCGCCATTCGTACCTAACGGACTTAAGGTATGTAAGGGTGAGGAATATTAGCAGAGTTTCTAAGATCAACTTTCTATTAACCTCGGCATTGGGTTATAAATGCGTCGTTTTCTTTCTCAGCAATCGCGAGGTTGTTAAACAGCATACGTTTACTTCTATACAATAACACACATACAACACAATCGTAGCTGACGTTTCGGCAGAATCGCCTTCTTCAGAGCCTCGAAGAGTACAGTAATACGCATCTCGCTAGGTCAAGCGCTTCAGTAACACATACAGAAAGATGAAAACCTAAATGGTAGTCACACGGTCAAAAGCTTCTCGAAAAAACCCACCGCTTTTTTCACCTGTCTTCCACCGAGGAAGAACAGCCGCTCATAGTCGCATATGGACCCACATCAGAAATTGATCCGAAGATACGGAGCCAGGTCGCGTGTGACCTCTGAGCATCCCTCCCTGCTGTTCATTTTAGGGTTTTGGCTCTCTCTAAAGCTCTCGGCGTTGATCAATCCCTGAGGGATACGCCATGCATTCGACTTCATTAAGCATCGTTGGAGGTGATTGAATGCATATCTGGCCTTTACAATGACTCGCGGTGGCCGGCCGATGTATCGAGCCAGTGCTGCTATCCTCCCAGACAACTCTGGTACCAATTTGCCGACCCCGGAGGGATGGAAGGCTTGGTGAGAAATGGGCGCATTTCGCGTGCGCGCCGCAGTGGTGCCTCCAACCACTGCGCCACACGCGCCCTAGGGTTTTGGCATTTATCCAAAAAGCCGCAAGAAGCTGGTGCGCTGGTGTTTTGACACCCTGTGCGAGGATAGTGACTTTTATATCAAAATCGGCTCGGCTATGCTTTTGTATCCTATGCGTGCCTAGTGGGGTAGTTTGTCTAAGTTTTCGTTTACCATCTAGATACTCTTTTATGCGGATACATAAAGGTCTGCCCTTTTCGCCAATATATTCGTCTCTGCAATGATTACAGGAAATCAGGTATATCGCAGCTGAACTCAAGAAATCACAGTGCTTGCCAAAAGGGCAAATTACGCAATTTTCTGTTTCACATAGACGATCCCTGAGGTGGTTACGGACTAATTGACGATGGAGAGTATCGGGTGGTATTTCAACTAACGCTACAGATTCCTCTAGACCTGCCCTTCTAAGGCACCGTTTTATAGCTATACTTGCTTTATCGCTAATAAAGGGCAGCATCACTTGTATCACCTGTAGTCCCGTTGATCGTCGAGTGACTCGAGCGGGCGCCAGTAAATCCTCCATTTTTCCCTATCGCGTGCAAGAGTAGCCTAGTGGGTTCTCCTCGCTTTAGGGACTCGTCGAGGGTCATATCTCTCTTCTAGGCTTTTCGTAAAGAACTCTGACCATCGGGTCGGTGGTCTTCCTGCAGTACGTTTGACATCCCGAGGAATTCAGTCACTAACAGCCCTTGTCCATCGGTTATCATTCATACACATTACGTGTCCGGCCCACCTTATCTTCGACTGTTTGGCGTATAGAACGGCATCTTTGATTTTCGATCGTTGACGTAGGTTGGAGCTTCGGATCCCAGCCCTTACTTATGTGAAACGGGATACTCCTAGCATCGTCCTTTCGACTGCAGGGGGCAGCATGATCGGGATTTTCTTTTGACCATGTGTTTCTCCCTTACTTATGTGAAACGGGATACTCCTAGCATCGTCCTTTCGACTGCAGGGGCCGCATGATCGGGATTTTCTTTTGACCATGTGTTTCGTCAAAGAACACCCGACTCCGTGCCCACCTTTTCGACTCAACGGTTCTTCCTGCCCTCGCGTATGGGTCAGAAACCTGGTGGCTACGTAAGCAGGATGAAACATCACTCAACGTTATCGAACTCGCAGTCGAAAGGACGATGCTAGGAGTATCCCGTTTCACACAAGTAAGAGATGAGATCCGAATCTCCGATCTACGTCAACGATCGAAAATCAAAGATGCCGTTCTATACGCAAAACAGTCGAAGATAAGGTGGGCCGGACACGTAATGCGTAGGAATGATAACCGATGGACAACAGCTGTTAGTGATTGGATTCCTTGGGATGTCAAGCGTACTGCAGGAAGACCACCAACCCGATGGTCACAGTTCTTCACAAAACGCCTAGAAGAAAGATGTTATGCTCGACGATTGCCTAAAGCGAGCAGAACCCACTGGGCTACTCTTGCACGCGACAGGGAAAAATGGAGGATTTACTGGCGCCTGCTCGAGTCACTCAACGATCAACGGGACTACAGGTGATACAGGTGATACAGGAATACCCTTCGACATCACATACGCGACTATAGATTCCGCTCCACTGTAATGAGCTCGGTCATTTTCGGATCAACATTTTGCTTTTTGTACCACGCGGTAATCTTGTGTGGAGCTCTGGTTTCCAGCCTTGTTACAGTGAATGATTCGGTTCTTACGTCATCCTCATCCTCGGACGATCGGTTGGATAATCGCAGGATTTATTGTAGTCCGTGGAAGCGCTATTATCTTGACCGGAACCGACTCAAAAAGTAACAATCATTCTCGGTTTCGTAAAAGTATAATCGCTCACAATAACCTTCTGATAGAACCCTTGGAAGGCTATCTCCGATTTCCGAGGAAAATCTCGCTCAACGCACTCAGCGTATCCATAAGGGGAAAAATTAACACATCATCAAACCAAATCCACAAATAAACCCGATCATTTCCACTCATCACGGCTGAAGGCAACGACACAAATCGAGTAACGGCTGGAATCAGCACGACATATGAAGAGTGGTCTTCCAAGTAACTAGGTATTACAGCGGCTACGATGATTGGAAAATGTATATAAGAGTCGCACTGAGGAGAAGGAGAATCCTTTATAGTTAAGTGGAATGGAATGCGGTCAAGATATTTAAGAGAATCGTCAACGATGCGCGCATACTTTTCGGTCACCTTGTATAGAAATCAGCTGAACCTCTACTGAATGTCGTAATTTTTCTTCTGTCCATCGTACTTTAGTAAATTCTGTTCGATTGATCGGTACAGTTCATATCACACTTTTAGTATCAAGCTCTTTGTTATTACTGTTTTTGCTAAGAAAAAGCTCACCAGGCTCTGCTGCTAAGTGTTATTATTTACTTTTGCTAAAAAACTTTTCGGTCACCTTGTATAGAAATCAGCTGAACCTCTACTGAAAGTCGTAATTTTTCTTCTGTCCATCGTACTTTAGTAAATTCTGTTCGATTGATCGGTACAGTTCATATCACACTTTTAGTATCAAGCTCTTTGTTATTACTGTTTTTGCTAAGAAAAAGCTCACCAGGCTCTGCTGCTAGGTGTTATTATTTACTTTTGCTAAAAAAAAAGTTCCTTAACCTCTTCTGCTAAATAGATTACTCTTATTGGGGTTAATAGACGAATTTGTGGAACTACTTTCAAGCGTGAGACGGAGTGGATGATGGCCGTTGCTGTGCGTCTCAACAGTAGATCATTCCATAGGTAAACCTCCCAACTTCTAGTAGAAAACCGTAAAAATGCATCGTATCAAGAAAGCGTGTTTTCTTATAACTCAAGTCGAGTTGCTCTGACGCTCGGAAGGAACGAATGCCATTAGAGGTACCAGCGGGGTTGCAACCGCTGTATTATTTTAGAGGCTCCACTTTTCTCTTTTTCTTCTCGAGCAGATCACCTGTTGAATAGAAGAGAGTTGCTCTGACGCTCGGAAGGAACGAATGCCATTAGAGGTACCAGCAGGGTTGCAACCGCTGTATTATTTTAGAGGCTCCACTTTTCTTTTTTTCCTTCTCGAGCAGATCACCTGTTGAATAGAAGAAAGGAAGGATAGAGGCGTTAAGAAGTGATACAGAGAAGAAGAGAGAGTTGTTCTCAACCTTTTGAGTGATTTTGTTTGGCTGATTTACAAATGGTGCAGGGTAGCATAAGAGGTATGCAAATCCTTACAAAATTTCTTTTGTAGGGAACCGATGAGAGAACAATCTTGGAAGACGCTGAAGATGAGGAAACTGAGCACGCCCAACAACCATCCAGTAGTCGTGTGACAAAAAGTCCGAGTGTGCCACTAAATAAGGTCTACTTTCATCCTTTATGATTTCTAATTAATTAAAACGGCGCGTGTGTCGCAATGGTCGAAGGTGCCCTGCAATACACCTGGGATCGATTCCCGCGCCCACAGCCCACCAAGCCTTCCATCCCTACGAGGAGGACAAATTGTCTGGGAGGATAGCAACACTGGCTCGATTCATCAGCAGGCCACCGCGAGTTATTGTAAAGGCCAGATATGCGTTAAATCACCTCCAACAATACATGATGAAATCGAATGCATGGCACATTCATAAGGAATTGATTAACGCCAAGAGCTTTATCCTTAATTTTTTAATTAATTAAAACTCCATCAACTTAATCTACGATGTTTTTGATTTAATTGTTAAATGTTGCCTGAAATGACTAAGTTTTTAGTAATTTACTCGAATGAAATAAATGGAATTTAAACCCTTCTTTTATCTCGTCGAACAAGGTTTCTATTTGTTTTGGAGTCTCATGGTTTATGAATTTGCTATATGATAACTACGGCCATTCGTCAACACTTGTTCATAAAGAAAAGTTTGCTGTACTACCTCTTGATTTCTACAAGGACCGCGATAAGACTTGCCTTTAGTTTGCTTATAACTAGGCTCCCGATTAAAACCTCGGAGCACTGCTCTGCCCTATTAGGAAACGAACTCCTTAGTTCACATGGTTGCACTCCACCTTAGGACAACTTTCTCACACTGATGTGTTAATCAGTTGACGAGTTTCGTTCCATTATGATTGCTAACAGTTAACTTATTACATTGTCCATGATCGCTTAATCGTCTAATTACAAGAATGCTTGCCACCGTAAAGACGTGTGGCGTCTTAGAAAAAACTTAGTCAGGCAACACACCACCGTCCAACGTGCAATGATCTACGACCGCCTTAGGTGTTGACGTGGCTACGCTCAAGCATCCCACTTGGACTGAACATTAAACAGTTCTCATAAAACCTAGTACTCTTTCAATGCTACATGGTTGCTGACCAGAATGAAACCCTAGCAAAGCTATGGCTTACTTCCTTCTTTCTGTGCTGTAACACTGCTTTTCCCATTACTCGTTCCTCTTTGTTTCTTAAGACAATGTTATTATTAGTTAAAGAGAATACTCTCTTCAGTGTCATGCAGATCCATCCACTTTTTGTCAGAGGGATTGTGACCTATTTTCGTATGAGCCGTACTATATTCAGATACCTATGCTTAGTGGCGGTTTGTTACTGGAGTATTTTCATGGAGAGACATTAAGCTTGAAGTTTTGTGTTCACTCTTAATTCGAATTTTGTCGTTACTTCTATTGTGGGTCGGCTGAAGGACGGATAAACGAGCTATCGAGGCTTCGAATGATATAATAACAAAATGATCAACGGTTTAGGATATCAACAGATGAAATTAAAAACATGGGTAAGCACTTAAAACGAATAGCATTAACGCTTTTTGGCAGAATCCTGCTTAAAAGGATGAAGAAAATGATATCATTCGATAGGCTGGTTAATGTTTTTCTGTTTTGGGTGTTTTCAGATAGAAACGAATGCAACTGATATATCCGAAAATACAGCTAAAATTGGTTCTGAGAAACAGCCACCCCTGAAGAGGAAAGAGATCTCGAACGACGTACCGACATCGGGGGAACACTTCCTCTCCATTGGTAACCATGCCGCAGGATCTTTAAGCAATAAGTGTTTGATTTCTTAACTAGTGAAAAACATGGGTAAGATGGAAACCAGCCCAATTTGTCTAGTTGGTTTATCACTTGGACTGATTTCTTTTGACTTCTCCTCATCGATTCCAATTTTAGATCTCGGTGATTGGTGTATAGAAATTTAACGCAGCTAAAAATTACGGTTGATGAGAGGCATTTAAGTGCGCAGAGGCTGAAATCAAATGTTACAGGTTGGTGCGTCGCCGAGGATGCGCTCATTAAGTGGATTCGGAATGTGGAGAAGCATTCGTCGTAAATCGCGCCATGTTTCGCAGAGTGGCGAAAACGACTTCGATCGAAGTACTGTCGAGCTGGCAGACATCCACGGAGTGGACGACCCTAACACAGTAAGGCTCCAATGCAAATGGCTCCCTATATGAGATACCAAATTCTTCTTCAGCACGTTTCCAAATTAATTGAATCTCTTTGTTGAGTAGAGCTTTCCTATTTTGGTTGTTTTGAAAATCAGTTACAATTGGTTACACCTCTCCGCCATGTCTTTTAAAACGTAGGTTTCAAAACATTTTTGAAAGGACCGTTAGTTACAAAGTCTTAGTTTATACTTATACTAGGACAACTCATTAAATATCAGAATGAGGCCAATGTGAAGAACTTTTATTGTAATGGAGAACACAGAACTAGAAAAATTTACCCCTTCTATTAAATCCGGGAGCAGGAAATGGATATCTTTCAAGTTGGCGCTAGAATATCACTTTGACATATAAATACTGTTTTCGTTTAAGTATCATGACTAAGTAGGCGTAACTGTATGCTATTTAGCCACATCGAACACCGGTTCGCCGCTTGACCGAAGCTTTTGTGCTTCCTCTTCATGAGACGATCGATGCCAATCGGCAAAGATGTATGTTTCTTAAGACATTTGCTTCGACTTATTATGCTAGTATAATGAGCTGTTGACTTATGTAGATAATGAATATTTCCTTCAATTATTAAGCTATCACGAGGTTGCTGAAAAGTTTATTAGATCTTCTGTAGACTATCGACTCGTATCAATTCTGCTCTAGAGAAGACGATACGTCGGTAACCGAATGAACCTTTTATCAACCTCGTTTTAGCTCAGCTATCGAAGAGACATTGGTTATCCTTTATTGAAGTCTAAAGAAAGCCAGTTTTGAGATATGTAGATAGTTAGAACTAGCTGAGAGACAGGCGAAACGAAGGACCCGCATGGTGTGGTGGTGAGCGCGTTACTCCCCGGAAAGGACAATAGCGCGTTCGTTCCCCACCATAGACACCTGCGGTCCAGAGTTTTGCAAATATCTCAGCTTCATTAAAGTTATATTTCGCAATATACCATGCCATCAAAAAGAGTGGCAGTAGACAAAAACGGTTAAAATTATGTAGATAGTGTTTTGCAGAGTCGTTGTCATCCTTTCCTCTTACATTAAAGGTCACAAATACTGCTTCAAAATGCGTGCTAATAATTTTGTTTGATTGCAATTTCATACAAAAACCCTCATGATGTTAACAGTGGATTAATATAAAGTTATTTCCCTCATTTAACTAAATGAAAAACGAATTCTAAACACCAAAGGTGAACGAAGGCGAAAGAAAAAGTCAGTGGTGATGCTTATTCCCTGTGACCATAACAATAATGGCATGAATCCGTCGTTTTCTCTTTCAGCAATCGCGAGTTTGTTAAACAGGCTCTGAGGAAGGCGATTCTGCCGAAGCGTCAGCTACGATTGTATTGTATGTGTATTATTGCATGGAAGTAAATATATGCTGTTTAGCAACCTCGCGATTGCTGAAAGAGAAAACGAAGAATTCATAATTCAGTTCCGAGGTTAATAGAAAGTCGATCCTGGGTACTATTACAATAATGGCATGCTTGACAGAAAGTATCATGAATATGTTGATAGTAACTACTAAAATTTTGCTTGTGTAACAGCATTCCGAAATGAATGAGAATGCGTTATTCACATCAAGAATATGACAATTGGAGTCTTGGGAATATCAACTGACTTTTGTTTTAACCTTTGTCGACCATGATCCTTTCATATCGTTGAAAGGAGTACCATCCATTAATATTCCATCAAGAGCAAGGTGTGGGCACGCTCTACAGACGAACTCCTAACTGCCACTATTATAACTTTATTGTGGATATACAGCTCTTCCTTTGATTCTTTATGCCCTTTGAATGGGGTCCAACACGACAGTATTAGGCTGGGTGCGGAGGCTGAACGCCTCAATGTAATCGGCAGTCTTCTCTCGAAGGAAGAGAAAAGAGCATTTACACTGATGGTGAATTTCTAACAAATCACAGCTTTTGCGACAGCTGCCAAAAATCGAAGGATAATAGCCCATCCAAACGAATGACTCATTATGCCTCATTACATGGCTTTCGAAAAACGAAGAAAATGACATGAAGCAAAGTAAGGAGAAAGGCATGCGACACATAGAATTGCTCAGAAAATTCACCAACCAACTGACACCTCTAAAAATTTTAGAATTGATGGCCCTTCTAACGTCTTGCAACTTCGAAGCGACGAACGCTTATGATGACTACGTTAAAAATTTTACTTTCCACCAACAAAAAATCTGACCGATGTCATCTGGAGTATAATCGAGATAGAAGAAATCAACTCGAGCTGGGCACGTCAAAGCTTTAAAAAAAATGTCTCCTTTTCGAATTAGCGCCTCAAAGGACAGTGTTTTTTCGCTGTCTGAAAGGAGAAATTACTTACGTGACTTTGACACACTTTGTTCGGTACCCAGACAATGCGATGCTTTAGCATGATTCTATTTTACCATTGAGAAGACGTTGAAGTTTTTTTTAATTATTTTATTTAATTTTTTTTAATCAAACGCACAGAAGCTTCTCTATTCTATCAATAGATTTGCTATCATAATCTAGGCAATAAATCAAATAAATGAGAGTGAAACTCATGCTGTGTCCACTTGTGCAGTCTACTGCAAATAAAAGAGTGCAAAATAGTACAAGTTTCTAAAAAGCTTTGTTTCCAGATGTTTCATTTTCAACACCGGTGAAGAAGCAGGGGAAGAGCGATGAGGATTTATTCCAGATCACAGAGCGACATCAACTTGTCTAATTTTTCTTCAGTCTTCATAAAGCATAGATCAGGGTACATTTGCCATAAACACGGGTTTTCAACATTTGCCATTTCGTACAAGTCGAACATTTAATCGTGTGATAAATTGTTTTCTTTTCATGGTGTTTTTGCATCAGCGCACAACACATCTCTATAAATATTACAGGATATCGTCCCAACTTTTATTTACTACCCACTCTGTTTTCATGGAAGGGTGCGATATTACCTAGAACCACAAAGATGCTAAGATATGAGCAAAATTTGGAACCTTATGTGGGTTTCGATCCAGAGGTAACCTTTACGGGGCACTCACGTGCTATTTAACACCACAAACTGAGGCCGTTCTCTTGCGTTCCTTTCATATATGAGCATCGTTAGTGGCGCGTGTAGGGCAGTGGTTGGAGGCGCCACTGCGACACACACGTGAAATGCGCGCATGGCCCACCAAGCCTTCCATCCCTCCGGAGTCGGCAAATTGGTACCAGACTTGTCTGGGTGGATAGCAGCACTGGCTCGATACATCGGCAGGCCACCGCGAGTCATTGCAAAGGCCAGATATGCATTCAATCACCTCCAACGATACTTAATAAAGTCGAATGCACGGCGCATCCCTCAGGGATTGATCAACGCCGAGAGCTTTATCCTTTTATCCTTTATGAGCATCGTTGTGTTGTATTCCATATAGTAACCTTTTATCAAAAAGAATAAGCAGTAAGTAAAGTTAGGGCGTTATCATTTCGGCTAAAGCTTCAGTACAACGGGTTCATTGCCGATTTGTGCTCGCTAAACTATTCCGGCTGACTTATGATTGCTGATAGAGCCACTAGAGTGAGAGCACGGCTGAGAGGAACACGAGGCTAGAGCGTGGGTTGGTGTAGTGGAAAGCACGCGAGCCAGCAGTTAGGGTAATACCGGGTGTGAAAGCCCTTAGGTCTCGCATTTGCTCATATTTCAGCATTGTTATGGTCCTAATGCAGGATGTTTTTAATAATGTACAAGCTAATAACATAGACGAGGTTTTTCCCTCATATAGCGGTTTCATAGAGAGCATGTAGCGTGCTGGTAGTGGGTACTGCACACTGTACACGGTGTTGATGGTTCGTCTCCACACTGTTGGTGAGCCAAGCCGACGATCCACTTGAAACCCACAAATTGGTGATAGATTTGTCTAGAACGACAAAAAAATACATGTGATGCGTAGGTAGGCTGCGCAGATCATTTTATACTGCAAACATGCATTGGTTAACGTTATGGTGCTGAATGGGCTCGGATGCAGTGACGCTTCCTGAAAGGATTAGTCAACGCTGACCGCTTTGTACTGCTTCCTCTTCGACTTGAAAAAGAATTGAAGTGAAATAAATTTTTGACAAATTGTTTGCACAAAACTGAAATCACATCGTGTGGTTTTGTGTCCAGTACTGAGAAATTGTGCGCAAAAATACTTCGCGATCACTTGAGGATATGCATCTGAATACCAACTTTCACCCACAGTTTGCTTGCAAGTTGATTATGGTAAAGTTTTACGAAGAGCCTGTTGGAAAACTAGAAGGATTAGGAACACTATTTAGGACATTAGAATACTCTACTAAGGTAGTGGCTCATTCGCAAAGTAACGGCGGAAATCGCGACCAATCCTAAAACCCATGATTCAGCCCACAGTTAATGCTTTCATTCCAAACAAGCACTACAAGAGCTATGTATTTTCTTCTACGTGACATAAATCTATGGAGTCACCTGTAGTCCCGTTGATCGTCGAGTGAATCGAGCGGGCGCTAGTAAATCTTCCATTCTTTCCAGTAGCGTGCAACAATAGCCCAGTGAGTTCTGCTACCTTTACAGACTCGTTGAGCATCATATCTTTCTTCTAGGTTTTTCGTGAAGAACTCTGGCCATCGAGTCGGCGGTCTTCCTGCAATGCGTGTGACATCCCGAGGAATCCAGTCACTACAGGCTCTTGTTCTTCGGTTGTCGTTCATACGCATTACGTGTCCGGCCCACTACCTTACCCTCGACTGTTTGGCTTACAGAATGGCATCAGTGATTTCTGGTCGATGGCCAGAAAGTACCGTTGATGTCGACAAGTCGACCAAATAAATATCATCAAATGGAAAATAATGTTCTCTATTGCAACTTTATGTGTTCTGATGGTGCTGGGTACCCTACATTCATATCCAATCCTAACCATCGGGCACGCCAGTAAGCACGGCAACTATAACCAACAGACACCACCGGGAATAATACTAGGCACGACACATTGCTTAGGGGCGAGACCTTGCGACCCGTGACGCGACCCAACGACCCACGCCACTCGTTCGGATCTAGCCACGCCTCTTAGCAGGGATATTTGCCTTCTGACGACACGTGGACATCGCCGTCGTTCCTCTTCATCAAACTCTACAGCTTTCTCAATTTACCTAGGCACAAATAATGTTAACCAGATTCTGTAGCTTGCACTTCCAATAGATTAATGTTGTCACAGATACTCTTGTCATTACTGCGTGTTGTTAATGTAACAGTTTTAGTAAATTCCGTCATCGCTCACAGGCACTCTAAGCAACAATTCATTCCTATTGCTAAAACATTCTCGCAACCGCTGTTCACATTCTTGCATTGTGAGCATGTAAATCTTAACTCTTTCATAATCGTAGCATTATTCTTACACAATCAGTATTAGCTAATCACTCATATACTCATCACATTACTATGACCATTTTGCAGTATCGCAAGTTCACATATGCATTATGCTAGCCCCTTATTATGGCGCTAGTGCACTCCCCACCATACTTATACGTCGCCACACTCCCTTAACCTACGGATCTCCATCATCTGTATCTAGCCTCTTATGCCTAACCCCACCTTTAGCAAGCAGCATAAGAGTACTGTAACATGTTTAGTGTTGTCATGTGTACATGTCATTAACGACGTCACACTCGCCTCCATATTGAACAATTGTATAATGTACATACATTTATAATCTCATTGCGTTGTTGTGTACATAATATGTATATAAACGGTTCAATTACCCAAGTTTGGGGTATCCAGCATTGTGACTGCCAATCAAGAAAAGTCCCGCGTGGCACAAGCAAAGACGAGCAACTATTCCGATCGAGTCTTCTCAACTACCTGGTATTCACCTAATAGCGAGCCGTTCCCAACAGTTCTGGTGTATTGGCCGCTTGAAAGGATCTCCCCAACAGTTGAGTCGAAAAGGTGAGCACAGAGTCGGCTGCTCTTTGTGCTCTTCACTACATTCTCGATGATCTCGAAAGCTCCCCAAACCGCTCGTTTCCTTCTGCTCAGCTCTGGAGCTAAGTCGTTCACCGTGTTGAATTCTCGACCTAGATAGAGGTAAATGGAAGATTCGGAGATATTCATTCCGTTGAGCGTCAGTGAATGAGGCATTTGAAACCAACCCGTACCCCATCAACATCATTTTTGTGAGATTTCGTCGGAAACCAATAATTCCACAGGCTTTATCAAAGTCGGCAAGCATCCGTTCCACCTCGCTAATGTTTGGTGTTATCGATATCATCAGCAAAGCGAAGATGGTGTGACTGCAGACCATCGATTTTCACGGCCATTTTATCCCATTCCCTTTTGAGCTTTTTATATTACCCCATTTCAATGTTCGCATGATGTTCTGGAGGGTGGCGTTAAATAATTTTGACGAGATTGTATCGCCTTGCCTAACTCCTCTTTTGACGTCAACGTTAATATCGTTGTAGAATGGTGAAATTTTGGTTGTGAAATTTTTGTACAGCTCATGAAGAATCTTTATATACTAAGTAGAGACTCTCTTACTATCAATGGCTTCCATCAATGTTGCTATCTCAACCAAGGGAAAGGCCTTCTTTAAATCGATGAAAATGGGACATAGCAATCTCTCGTACTCTCGCGAAACTTCAATGAGTCTTGTTATCTTGTGGATGTGGTCTGTCGTACTAAATCGTTTTCGAAGCCCTGCTTGCTCACATGTCGCACAGTGTTCTGCCAATTCTATTGAGGAGGACTCGACTGAACAGTTTGTAGACGACCGGCAGCAAGCAGAATGAGCGATAGTTGTTTATATCGTGTAGGTCCCACTTCTTGAACAACAACATGGTCTTGCTGGTCTTCCACTGGGTAGGGATCTTGCATTTAGGCAGCTAACGTGTGAAGAGCCGAGCCCGTGTGTTCACGAGGACTGGCGGGAGGTTCTTTAAGTTTTTTGGTCTTATCCTGTCCGGACCTGGAACTGTTCGATTTCTCACTGACGAAATGGCATATGGGATTTCGGAAGGGAGAACCGGTGGTACGACATATCCATCCTCTTTTTTTTTCATACGACGGAAGGTAAACGTAAATATCGAAGAAATCTGAGTACTATTCGTGAATGATTATCTCCATTGCCTTTCTGCACGCTGTTATTGTTCCGTCTGGGCGCCGAAGTGCAATGATCTTGGTCTTGTAATTGGCGAAGCTTCGGTGGGCTTTGCGAATGCTTTTCCCAGCTTCTGCAGCTTCGACCATTACTGCTGCTCTTCTCTCTTTAAGATCTTCTTTTATCGCCTGTCTGCATTGTTTCGCAAATTCGGACGTTAGTTCCCGGTTGCCTTCAGCTCGTGCGATTCCACGCTGACGTATTAGCTCGAGAGTTCCTGGAGACAGACCTCTCTTGATGACTTTCGAACTCTCAGCTTTCATAACGCTAACGTGAAGATGTTCAATGAGCCGATGGTATTCCTCGTCGATGTTGTCGACAACGGCGTCTTTCCAACAGGCCACTAATGAACCGAATAAATCGTAGTTTGTGGTGGTTTTGGAGCTTCCCGTATTGAATTAAGCGGGTTCTTCACCTTTCTACGAGAAATAGAATCTTGCACGAAGAAGACGGTGGTCTGATCCCGTGTAAAATTTTGGGACAACAGCGACATCGATTAGGCAAAACTTCCTATTTACTATGATGCGGTCTGGTTCGTTATGGTTCTCTCCATCGGGTGATTCCCACGTCCATCGTTGACGGTGAGGCTTCTGGAATTACGAGTTGCCATAGGTAGTCTTGGTCGCCATGATAAAGTCAGAGAGCCGCTCACCCTGTTCGTTCCATTTTAATCCGTGGGTCCTCCCAATGTTGTGACGTTCCTCAGTCGATCTTCTTGGTCCGATCTTGGCATTGAAATCTCCAATGATGACTTTGAAGAATGTATGGTCTTCTCTGTAGAAATCCTCCAAGTCCATGTACAACGCGTCGAATGTCGGCGCGTAAACGACGAAAATTATCAAAGCCGGCATTGATCCACACCTTTTTAATCTTAAACGTCCGGATCGGGTTGTAAGCTGTTCGAATGGATCGATGTTCATGGCCAAACACGTGTTCACGAGTATGCCAACGCTACCGATTCCTCTGTTGTCGCATGTTCCTAGGAACAGTGTTTCTCCTGTGTCATAGGCGGCACTGAATGGGTGGAATCACCTGGTCTCAAATAGTCTGATGACGTCTTGCCTTATCCTTATTGCGCCTATGACCGAGTCTTTTACCTAGGACTCAGATGCAAATGAGCTTGCATTTAACGCACAGGTCGTCACATTAGCTCTTCTTGATTTATGTGGCGTAGAATGGATCTGATTTTAGCACCCTTTCCGTTCTTCTGAGATAGGAGCAGTAATAGAAGCCTTTGACGGTGAGAGAGCCTCTACTCAGTATACAGAGATTCTTCGTAAGTTGTATAAAAATTTCGCGACCAAGACACCACCATTCTACAACGATGTTGACATCGACGTCAGAAGAAGGGTTTGGCAAAGCGATACCATCTCGCCAAAATCATTTAACGCCACCCTCCAGAACATCATGCGAACATTGGAATTTGATAATATGGTGGTGAAAATCGTTGGTCGGCAGTCACACCATCTTCGCCTTGCTGATGATATCGTTCTTATAACATTAAACATTAGCGAGGTGGAACGATTGCTTGCCGACTTTGGTAAAGCCTGTGGAATTATTGGTTCCCGACGAAATCTCACAAAAACGATGTTCATGAGGAACGGATTGGTTTTTAATGCCACATTGACGCCCAGTTCAATTTTTTCGCCTTCGCACAATGAGGTTTTCATTTACCGGGTTGCCCCTGGAAAAACGGTTCGATTTCAGGATCAGAGCTGCGAAAACTGGGTAATAGTTCTTTTCACTGCTTATATTTCAGAAAACATGTTAAACTAGCACCAAAGGTGGATCGCCCAAGATTTCTTTGCGTGGTTAAGGTATTAACACACATCTCCATTGCATAGCAGAGCTCTGAATGAACGAGGTATGTGCGCAGAATTTGGCTTGCATTATTTGAGTGAGTTCACCGAGTATTTCAGGCGCAGTCTATGCAGCTCACCTTGTGCTTAATTCCTCTTTAATGTTGTTCTCTGTTATCATTGAACACTCAAAGTACAGAAATGAGCTACCTTCTGCAATAAGGCAATAACGCAGCTCGATTTGTTTACCCTAGCACTATGGTTTCCATGAGCTGAGTTGTCTTCAGAGTCATGAGCGCAGTCTAATGCTTTTCCACTCTTCTATAAGCACTATGTGCACCATATCTGCTCCACTGTTACTACTACGAAAGCCGACTATGTCGTCGGAAAACGAAGACTTCGTAGGAAGTTCACATAATTACGTCGTCGATAGGAAAGCTGTATTTTTGTGGTACATTTTCAATAACAGTCAGCTAGAGCTCCTATGTAGAACGGGTCCAATCTTCGGTTGACGAATGCTGATGGGATCGCATGCGTTTCGTCGCTTTTTCTAGTCGGCAAAGGTTAGTGCAAGAGATGCAATACTCACGATAGACTTTATGACCCTGGATTCGGTTTGGATGTGGCACATGCAGCAGAAACTCTGAAGGATTCGTACAGATCTGTGCCTTGTTCCCGAAGATTTTGATACGCGCATTAGGATAATCATCGTGAACAGATACTTTTAATAAGCAATTCGGAAAATAATTATGAGGATTGCTCTAGCAATCTTAGGAAAAAAAAACACGTGCGATGTCCTCCATTGCTCTGGAATCTATTCCTTTTGAAAGCAAGATTTCATATAGGCTAAAAGAAGTACACGAAGTTTGTGACTTTCAGCTCGAAGGAGGTCGGCTTTGGTGGTGTCTGCTAGTGGAGCTGTATCCCATCTCATGCCTTTCTATGGTAATTCAATTTTCGGAGGGAAGAATCCTGAGCGGTTGTCCTCCAGTGGGGAATTTGATGTTCAGCGTAGGAATCTTGAAAAAGAAAAGGATGGTGCAGAACTTTTTCATTGTCAATTCTATACGATAGCAGAGAGATTTAATGATCTCGTCGTCTTCTATCAGGACTGGAGCAGAAACACATCATTCGCAGTGGTGCTGACATCATTTCTTTGCTTTTCCAACCACACTTTCAACTTTCTCCTCTCTTCCAGTTTCTTCGCTAATCGATTAATACCATGAAGAAGGTGCTGCGTTCTGACCAAGTACAAAATGAAATGTGGGGAACCTTCAGATCTAATGCAGAATAATGGTTCTATGAATAAGTCAAGCAGGCATCATCTTCTGTTTTTGATTTTATAATCGGCCTCTGAAAGAAACATACGGTTGGGTGATTCTCATTCCCGTTCAGTCTACTTAACAGTTATCATCAAACTTGCATGTCATCAACTGACGTGCTTTCTTCTCCATGAAAAGTGGATTTCCATGGAGCATGATGTTGCAAATTTTCCAATCGTGTAATCGCTTTGGCCGGCCTTTCCTGTTCTGTTAATGAAGTCTCCAATTGCAATTTTACCAATGGGCTTATCGTTGCTGAATACTTCCTCTAACTGGTAGTTGATCGTGTCCATTTTGAACTCGTCATCAGCACTAATCGGTAGGTAATAACTGATAATGTTGACTTTTTTTTTTACTACGTATGAGTTGATGATGGTGGATCGTCAAGTGAGGAAAAGGACCTCGACATAGTTAACGGATGGGTAAATAAGATCCTATACATCCAACATTTCTTTCATTCACGAATGCCAAGGGTTGTGTCATTTAATCGGCGTGTGTCTATCATTCTGGTTTCGTTTCTTGTACGGCGATGACAAAGAATTTGACGAGACCACCGACCTCAGAAAAACTACAAGGATGGGTTCACGAAAAGACTGTTCCTCTGTTGTAGATGCAGAACTAAAAAAAACCTTGGACGGCCTGTCACGGGCGCATTTGTATCATCCGATTCCGACATCCTCGAAAACGGAGATTTATTCGGCTTTCAGAAACTCTCTCAGCCTCATGTCATCGGTAGGTACACTGTGCTGAGTACTGAAACTGTCTGAAGTCTTATCATATCTTCGTGAAGGTGTTCTCATCACAATATGGATCCGAGGGAAACGTTCTGAGGGATTTACGTAACTGCTATTTCTTTGATTAGTCCTAGCAACTCTTTTGGCCATTCTTCTCCATGAAAAGTGGATTTCCATGGAGCATGATGTTGCAAATTTTCCAATCGTGTAATCGCTTTGGCCGGCCTTTCCTGTTCTGTTAATGAAGTCTCCAATTGCAATTTTACCAATGGGCTTATCGTTGCTGAATACTTCCTCTAACTGGTAGTTGATCGTGTCCATTTTGAACTCGTCATCAGCACTAATCGGTAGGTAATAACTGATAATGTTGACTTTTTTTTTTACTACGTATGAGTTGATGATGGTGGATCGTCAAGTGAGGAAAAGGACCTCGACATAGTTAACGGATGGGTAAATAAGATCCTATACATCCAACATTTCTTTCATTCACGAATGCCAAGGGTTGTGTCATTTAATCGGCGTGTGTCTATCATTCTGGTTTCGTTTCTTGTACGGCGATGACAAAGAATTTGACGAGACCACCGACCTCAGAAAAACTACAAGGATGGGTTCACGAAAAGACTGTTCCTCTGTTGTAGATGCAGAACTAAAAAAAACCTTGGACGGCCTGTCACGGGCGCATTTGTATCATCCGATTCCGACGTCCTCGAAACCGGAGATTTATTCGGCTCCCAGAAACTCTCTCAGCCTCATGTCATCGGTAGGAACACTGTGCTGAGTACTGAAACTGTCTGAAGTCTTATCATATCTTCGTGAAGGTGTTCTCATCACAATATGGATCCGAGGGAAACGTTCTGAGGGATTTACGTAACTGCTATTTCTTTGATTAGTCCTAGCAACTCTTTTGGCCACGATGTTTAGGCTAAATGCACGCAATGAATTAGGAATAAAAAAAAATCACCTACCGCTCGAGGACAGTGCACTTAGCAATAGTCATCGACACAGGCTGTAAAAGCAAATGACTTCATGCCAGAAATCTGGTGCGCTTCGTTTTCTTCGAGCGAGCAGAACCCACTGCTGTGAACTTCGTGTCCTTCGAATGAGCAGTACTCACTATGCTGCACTTTTAGACGTTCGAACGAGCAGAACCCACTGTGGTGCATCTTGTGTCCTCTGAACGAATAGAACCTACTGTGGTCCACTTTATGCCCTTCGGTCGAAAAGAACCCACTGTGGTGCATTTCGTATCCTCGGTCGAGCAGAACCCACTGTGGTGCACTTCTTGTCCTCCGAGCGAGCAGTATCCACTCAGTAGATCAACGTCGTCCAGTCTACTTAACACTTAATCACACCTTTGTGTTGTCAGCTGACGTGCTCGAATCGAGTTGGCGTGGTTTGCTCTTGACTTTTGCTCATCAACCATTTTTGAACAGTTGGTACTGGTTGGTTACTGTTTGTATCTCTGTGGATTCTCCAGTTTTTTTATTTCATTTCGTTTTTTAATTTTTATTTTCATTTTTACTCAGCAACTACTACTTTTTCTATATCGTTATTGTAAGGGTCGAGTGTGGCGCAGTGGTTGGAGGCGCCACTGCAACACACACGTGAAATCGATTCTTGCGCGCATGGGCCACCGAGCCTTCCATCCCTCCGGTGTCGGCAAATTGGTACCAGACTTGTTTGGGAGGATAGCAGCACTGGCCCGATACATCGGCAGGCCACCGCGAGTTATTGCAAAGGCCAGATATGCATTCAATCACCTCCAACGATACCTAATGAAGTCGAATGCATGGCGCATCCCTCAGGGATTGATCAACGCCGAGAGCGTTATCCTTTATCCTTTATATCGTTATTGTTATCACCATTGTTATTATAATTTTTGCTACTATTACTACTAGCATTCCACTGCGTAACTATCGAATATTGGTTTGTCTGGATTTCTGGACATGTAGATCATAAGTGTAATAATCGCCTTGTTCTTTCGTCTATCACTTTTATCCACGCATTGTTACCACTCGCTTCAGTTACTATGGTTATTACCAGTCTGCTCCAGCAGACCTCATCGAGACTTGGCGGTCCGCCCGAATGTGCTTTCAGCAGCCGATCAGTTGGTGCTGTTTAGACCTTCTTCAACAACTACTAGCCTCTACTCTATCACCAATCGTCTTTCTTTTCTATTTCTTCTATTATTTTACCGTCATGTTATCCTAAGGGCGAGTGTGGGGCAGTAGTCGGAGGCGCCACTGCGACACGCACGTGAAATCGATCCCCGAGCCCGTGGCCCACTAAGCCTTCCATCCCTCCGGGGTCGGCAAACTGGTACCAGACTTGCCTGGGGAGATAGCAGCACTTGCTCGATACATCGGCAGGCCACCGCGAGTCATTGTAAAGGCCAGATATGCATTCAATCACCTCCAACGATACCTAATGAAGTCGAATGCATGGCGCATTCCTCAGGGATTAATCAACACCGAGGGCTTTATCGTTCGTTTTTACCATATTTTCCTATCATGAACCTTTCCTTTCTGTTCATCTCCTTTTCTGTGCGTAATTCCTGACACTCTATTCCTCTTAGAATGGTATTAAACTTAACGTGTAGCTCTTTGTGTTCTACCATGTGACCTAAGGATATGGCGCGTTTCAGTTATGGTGGTCGGTGTCGCTCTTTGTCGAACAATGCGCTTAACCCTGATACAATGTGCTATGGCTAGTACTGCAGTCACATCGGATATGATGAAGTTCAGATCGTCGGTGATGAACAGCAGTTCTGTATGGATCATGGAGGACACTATTTTACGGATATTTTCTTTTTTTCTCACTTGAAACTATATGTTTAGGCTAAACTGAATCGCTACGGTGGTCGTCATAGTGTAACGGCTTTACCCGGAGATGGTATTGGTCCAGAAATGCTCCAGCATGTACAAAAGATTTTCGGTTATGCACAGGTGAGCTTCTGAATAGAAAGCAGTGCTGGGTTTTTTACATTGCCTTTTCATCATGGGTTCCTAACATTTTCACAAGTACCTTTCGATATATGTAAGAGGTTGTTCAGTACTGATCATGTCAACGGGTAAGTCGATCTCAGCAGACTCATTGGCTGCGTTAACCATAGCACCTGATGCTGGAATCTTGTTAAGTGCCGTTATTTCTTAGGTAACCAGCGTAACCCAGAACTTGGGAACTTGATAATCTTAGAGAAGAGGCCTAGCACTATCGCTTTAGGCATGTGAATCGTTTTTTGATTTGCTACTTCGATTTTAAACTTGTCTAACCTTAAAATTCGTGAAAAATTCTGAGCGAAAGGTACATTTTTAAAGTTATTGACACCAGCGATGTAACGGGGAACATGAACACACATTGTGGGACACTGCTATGTCCTGTCTATGAATTTGAATTTTCCGAAATTCTGTGCTCTTCCTCGAAATTTGGGTAAGTTGATTCCTTTTGGCGTTTTAGGGCTTCAAAATTCTCTTAGTGAAGGAAGGTTTTTAACAATGAATTGCTATTACAGCACACATGTGATATGTGTATTGTACACAAACGGAAACCTTTAAAATAGGCAGAAATGGTTATGGGATTGTGGTTGTCTGCCGACTCACATATGTTTTAGACGTGTTTTACAGGTACCTGTTGACTTTGAGGAGGTAAATTTGTCCTCGATGCCGGAGTCACCTGATGATCTGAGTCAGGCTTTAACGGCTATCATAAGGAATGGTGTTGCATTGAAGGTGGGATTGAAGTTCTCCTCTTCTACATTACGTATGTAACGCAATGGTTGGAGCAGCTCTGCGATGCACCCATGGGATCGATCCCCGTGCCAGTGGCTCACTGCTTAATGAAGTCGAATGCATAGCGCATCCCTCCCTCAGGGATTGATCAATGTCGAGAGCTTTATCATATCCTTTATATATATATATATATATATAATGTTTGCTAATTTGCTTGATTTTTTGGAAAATTGCAAGCTCATCCAACAAACTTTGCAACCATATATGAGACATAAATGACTCTTACGGTTGCAAAATTGTTGACTTCATTAAAAGCTATTAATGACTTGTGGTAAACTAGTATAATATAAATCGTTTTGTACTTATAGACATCATATGAGATGTTTTAGGGAAACATTGAGTCCAAATTTGATGACCCGCAGTTTAAATCTCGCAATGTAGAGTTGAGACGGGAACTGGATCTGTTTGCGAACGTGCTGCATTGCTGTAGTATACCTTCCGTCCGTAGTAGACACCGTGTAAGTTGTTTCCGTTCTTGATTTCCTTCTTCAGATGCCTATAAAATGCTTTATTTCTTCGCTTTTGTCCGCTTAGTTTTCTCAAGCTTTAATAAGCTTACACGAGGTTGAGAAATGATTTTTATTCGGCTAACGTTCTGATGTTTTCGTCTGCATCAGAGGCGGTGATCATAGGCTAACTAGCCGAATAGAAATCGTCAATCTCGTATAAAGTTATCAAAGAAAGATTACATAGTGGTTGGTTATACAGAGGTTAAAGGAAGCTCTGGTCTAGTTTTAAGGACTCTATATCTAGTCTAGCTTAGTCATACTTTGGTCATCCGAGCTACACGCCGAACTGTTTTGAAGTTTTTTCTTATTACGCTTAACTATTTCCAAATCGGCGTGGGTTCAGAAAATTGTTGCAGGACATCGATATGATTATTATTCGCGAAAATACAGAGGGAGAATACTCCGGCCTAGAGCACGAAACAACTCCTGGGATCGTTGAAAGCCTAAAAGTACGATCATATTGGGATTTTTTCCCTCGTTTTTGTGACCGGTCCCTCTGACGTTAGTATAGACTGTAACGTTTTGTTAAGATTGTGACCCGAACTAAAATTGAACGCATTTCGCGGTTTGCGTTCCAATATGCTAAGAAGTATGGCCGTAAGAAGATAACTGCTGTACACAAAGCAAATATTCAAAAACTTGGAGACGGCTTGTTCTTGAAGGTGCGTCTTTCTCTTATTTAATTTTATGTTCTCTATATCAGTGGTAAAACTGAGCTGAGAGTAAACCAATACCTTGATCCACCACCGTCCTAATACCAGACTAATGCATGTTGGCAAATTTCCCTCCGATCCACAATGGCGGCGATTGCCTGTGGTGGTGGTGATCTGGAGTAGACTTTGGCTGGGCTGAACTGGTACTCCAGTGAATCACCATAGCTAAAGCAGCAAAACTCCGAAAAAAATGGAAATTATGCTGGAGCTAAAACCAGTAAAGATGGGCCATCTAGGTATTAAAGTATATTTGTGATAGTAATATTACAGGTATGCCGAGAAATCGCCGAAAAAGAATATCCTGAGATAAAGTTTGACTCAATGATTGTGGACAATGCATCCATGCAACTAGTATGTTTGACTTCCATGTTTATTTCATTCTTTTCAGACCATAGTGGCGTTATCTCACGAATTGTTAATCTAGGTACTTCTTTTGCTGAATATTTATCGTTAGCAAAACTATTCTCTCAGAACCTTGTAGAAACTTGCGTTACAAGGGAGTTATAGATCCCTAGTCCTGCAGCTGTTCATGTTCTTTTTCAGTGGTTGTTGGCTTCACCATGTATTCCAGGTTTATATTTAATCGAATTTCAAGTTTAAAATTCACATATTTAGACTTGCGAGCGCATTTGAAACATGACGAAGGATCCACCTTTTTATTGTTTGCGAGTGGATTGGGAATTATGTTGTAAAACATATAGGGACGAATTAGAATAGTTTGGCATGAGTGTATTAGTTTGATTTGGAGAAGTCGTGAAATGTTTCAAAATGTTGATTTCCTAACGATTTGCGTGCCGTTTGCTAACTTTTTGTTAAGGCAATAGGGTACATCGAAATGTTTTCATTAGTGTCTCTTCTAGGTCGCCCGACCTCAGCAGTTTGATATAATGCTCATGCCGAACTTGTATGGGAACATCATATCGAATATTGCATGTGGTCTGGTCGGAGGTCCTGGACTAGTATCCGGTATGAATATTGGGGACATGTATGCCGTGTTTGAGACGGTTAGTTATCATTTCCACAATTTTACGCGAAAGAAAATTAAAAAAGAAATTGAAGGAAACCTTGAATGATTACTGGTTTTTTCGTCTTTGAGAAAAATCGGTATATTAGTAGTATTTTCTTCCGGGTTCTGTTCTTCTTTCAAACGTATGCCTACCTTTCTCCACATAGCTTATTAAGAACTTGGATACATAGACGGCCCGTCTTCACTGATTGTGCGGGCACCAGCATAATTTCCACGTTTTCGGAGTTTTCCTGGTTCCGCCATTGTGGTTCCTTAGAGTCCAAAGGTCATTCCGGCCAAAGTATGCCCCAGATCGTCAACACTGCAAGCAGCAGCCGCTCTTGTGGATCAGAGGGAGATTTGCCACCATGCGACTAGTTTGATACTAGGATGGTGGTGGATCCCGTCTCTGGTTTACTTTCTTGTGAGCTTCCTAATGGAAACGCTGGACTCATTTTCAGCTTGGGAGACCATGATGGGAATGGATCCCACCGCTGTAAATCGCAACCCGAGACCCAGGAACACCTCCTAGCCAAGATGATGCGATAAACCGTTAGAAGGAGCTTATAAATTGGTTGAAAGAAATCAGAAAACTCTGGAATAAGGAGCACTCTCATGTGTTATTGTGCAGAGTTTCTCTGTTTCTGTGCTAGTGTTATGATACTAATTTCAAAGTCTTCACCGTTATGTGTTTATACTTTTTATAAGACCTTATGGGGTAGTTTGGTACAGTTTAAGACTCCCAGTCTCTTTGTAAGTTCTTGATAAAGAAAGTAAAATTTTTTACTTTGTAACATTTAAATAACCATTACCGTCGCTAATTTTCTTTGATTCGAAACAAAAATTGTTTTTCCGAAACATTTAGTAAGTCATTATCATCAATTAAGACGATCCCATCCTAGCCGTTAAATGCAATCAGTATCTTTTTCATTCTAGGGAACTCGGAACACTGGAACGTCGCTTGTCGGAAAGAATGTGGCTAACCCAACCGCATTCATAAGGGCTTCTGCTGATATGCTTAGGTTACTTTTGTAGTGTTAAACCCACTATATTTCAGTTTCCGAATGCCAGCTGCTCATCGTCATTGGTCTTCATCTAGTTACCTGCAATTGCAAGAACCATACGAATTATCTACATCATTATATCGTTATTTTTTATTTAGCGCCTACTCCTTTTTAATTGCAAAACTCCGGACCGCTGGGCGCGTGTGGCGCAGTGGTTGGAGGCGCCATTGCGATGCATACGAGGAATTGATTACCGCGTCCATGAATCGCCAAGCCTTCCATTCCTCCGGGGTTGGTAAATTGATACCAGGCCTGTTTGGAAGGATAGCAGCGCTGGCTCGATACATCGGTAGGGCTCCGCGAGTCATTGTAAAGGCCAGATATGCATTCAATCTCCTAACGATGCTTTGTGAAGTCGAATGCTTGGCGCATCCCTCAGGGATTGATCAACGTCGAGAGCTTTATCCGGACCACTGGTGCGTGCGACGGGGAACGTTCGCGCTATTACCCTTTCCAGGGCAAGCACGTTCATCACCACACCATGCTTGGCCTTCATCATGGTTGTCTACGTCATCCCTTATTTAGTGAACAGTAAGTGTCACATATCAGTATCGACTGGAAAAGCAGTGATGAAAGCATACAAAAGTAGTACAACCATCAGTTAGGGCTCAACGACAACGTTAGCAAAACATACTTGCCTTATGTTGGAGCATTCATTCTCTTTTTTATTAAGGTATTTCCTTCCTTTCGAAAGTTATTTAACGAAATTTCTAAATATACGCTGGGTATTAACCTACTATTATGTATGATGTCTAGTTCACAAACTAAACTTCTCTGTACATTTTTTCAAGGACCTTTTACAGTTTTCTTATGTTCTGTAGTTGCTTAGTTAGCAGTTGTTTGATACAGACATCAACCATTATTAAAAATGTCGTCATTTAGTACGTTTTGGACTTAAGCTTTAGATTTTTAGATACCTCGGACTCAACCAACATGCCAACCTTATATCGGACTCACTTTATCGTACTCTCGTTGAGAGACAAGTTCATACGCCTGACATAGGTGGCACAGCTAACGTAAGATAAATGTAGAAAGCGTTTTTTCTTCAGTATATCTGACTTTCCCATTCTATGCTTTCACTCATACGTTTAGACTAGCGAAGTAGTAGAATCCGTTCTGGATATCATTGGACAGGAGATAATGCAAGACAAGCGAAAAAACTGATCTCTGGTGGTTTTCTGTACCAATGCTCTTTTATCTTCACCGGTTGACCGTATAGCATAAGTCTAGCCATCTCTGGTCTCATTTTCTAAGAGGAAATTGTCCGACCTAAATTCTATTGACATTGTTGTGAAATTTTATGTACAACAGATGTAATTTCAATTTTGAGTCAGTGAGATCCACACCGTGTTTCGTCTGCATGTAATAGTTTTCCAAGTGTTTATTACTAGTCACGATAAAGATTTACATCATCTTTTTTTCTTCAGTTAACCTCCCAACAGTTTGCTGGCTCATCGTAGCTGGGAGCTTTTCCTGAATGCCCAGCTGCGATGTACGTCGATGGGATCCATCCCCCTGCAGGGTTTCTCAGGTTGAGTCCGCCATTCCCATTAGAAAACCCAGCTAAGAGTAAACCAATACCAAGATCCACCACCGTCTTGGTACCAAATTAGTTGTCTGGTGCTAATCTCCCTCTGATCCATGAAGGTGGCGACAACCAAAAGGAGACTTTGGCTAGGGTCACCTCGGCACTTCATGGAACCACAATGCCTAAACCAGCAAAACTCCGAAGAAATGGGAATGCTGGTGCCCGCACAACCACTTAAGACCGGCCATCCTAAGTGTCCAAATGAGTTAGTTAACCTCTGTAATTCTGAGATATTTGCAAAACTCGGGACCACAGGTGTCTGCGGTGAGGTACGAACCGCGCTATTGTCCTTTCCGGGGAGTAACGCGTTCACCAGCACCATGCGGGTCCTTTGTTTCGCCTGTCTCTCATCTAGTTCTATTGATCACTTGCCATCAGCAATCACCAGTCAACGGGATTGATCTGGGGAGCCCAAATCGGCGTTGAACCGAATTAAGCTGAGGCTATATTTATAATCACAATCTTAACCTTTTTATTTACTGCCCATTTTTTAAAGGCAGGGTATGTTGCGAAATATAACTTCTATAATGCTGAGGGTCCAGTCTTTGTAATCACTAAGTAGGGTACTACTCAAAGTCTCATACTTTCATAGCTTGAGATATTAAGGCTTGTGGAGCCGCTTTGTGAAGCGAACTAACAAAAATATTGAAACTTGAAATGAAAAGTGTATAGAATCTTTATTGCATCACTGTAATAGTAGAATTAATATAATATTGCATATAATTACTGTGCATAACCTCCTTGTTCTACTAGAGTACTAACTTCTTTCGCACGAGAAGGGTTCACTTATCCCTTCGTTTCTGTGGCGGTTGTGGCGCTAAAAGTTCTGTATTGAGAAAGATTGAAGACACGTTGTGTATTAGCAGATTTTCGAGCAACAGAACCATTTCCCAAACAGAAAGACTATTCCAAAAGGAAAAATTGAGGGATATTTTCTGATTGTTGAAGTCCTTACGGTTTTGGAATTGCTCCCATGCATGTCCCCAATAGCGAATTCCTTCACGAACCACGTCAACTGTCTCATAAGGATAACAAAAAGCACCCATAGTAGCAAGACCAAAAGCGGTATACAGAGTACGACCGATATAGCCCCTAAAAAGGCAGTAACGGTATTAAGACCAACAAGAGACAAATGAGGACAAAAAGAGCATGAAAGTATTTCAAGTAAAAGAATATACGTGCCTTTTCAGTCCCAGGACAAACCCTGCCATGCCACCAACCGTAATTGCAGCTGCTTTGGGTAGTACTGTCCACTCAGTCTCCACATACGACTTTGCTTCTGAATGTTTATGAATTATACGCTTGATGGCACTGGTCGACAAAAACTAGCTGAGAGACAAGGAAACGAAGGATACGCATAGTGCGGTAGTGAACGCGTTATTTCTCGGAAAGGGTAATAGCGTGCCTATTCCCTACCGCAGACACCTGCGGTCCAGAGTTTTGCAAAGACCTCAGCATCTTCATGGTTATATGCTTGATGATTGGGTTATACAAATAAAAAAAACTAACTTGAAAGTAAGTCCTTCGATTTTTCGACAGTCTTACCAACAATTTCGAACTGCTCCTGGAAATTTCAACGAGTATGTCTACTAGTCTACTAGTGTTAGTAGGGAGTCTTAAGACATCGATATGTAGTTCAAAAATGGACCAGGAGAAATCGGGATAAGCACCACCAGGAAATAGCAGTACGGCAAATAAAAACCCGCACATGGCAACAGCTTGACCATTTTGCTATTGAATTCGACAATTGTAGGTTATGGTAGCACCACCATCCTGTATGGTGGCAAATCTCCCTCTGATGGACAAAGGCAGCGACTGCTTGTGGTGGTGACGACATGGAACAGACTTTGGCTAGGCTGATCTCGGGACTCCAGGGAACCAAATGGCTTAACCAGCAAAACTCCGAAAGATGGAAATTATGCTTGCGCCCGCACAACGAACCAGTGAAGACGGGCCATCAAAGTATTCAAGTAAGCATTGTAGGTAAAGGTTCAAAAAGAAAACTAACCGAAATTCTTTGATATTCAGCAGCATATGCTTTCCGTAGTGTAGAGATCTCTCTCTGAAGAGGTAATGGATCTTCCATAACGAACTTATACGAGGGTTCCTTGTCATCATCGGGATATATAGGAAGCTGGAATACGGCATTCTTAACAACGAATAAGACTGAGTTACCGTAAAAATCTGATGGTAAAGTAGAAATAGGCTTCGATTACCAATACACTCGCACTTTAAAATACCCCAAAACACTTTTATAATCCTAAGTATCCACGAAGTGGGTCATTGGGCCAATGACGTACCACAAACAATTGTGGACTACCAAACATGTGGTCCTCTTAAAAACGATTTTCATAAGAATAATTAATCATGGTACCCAAGGCATTCCTTGGAATTTTAAACGCACTGCAGGAAGACCACCGACCTCATAGTCAGAACAGTCAGAGTTCTTCACTAAAAGCCTAGAAGACATGTTTGATGCTGAACGAGTCCCTACAGCAAGCAGACCGCTGGGCTACTTTTGCACGCGACAGGGAAAAATGGAAGATTTACTGGCGCCTGCTCGAGTCAATCGACGATCAGCGGGACGACAGGCGATACAGATGAATCACGGCATATTATGTCTTCTTCATAAAATTTGACACTGGCACGATTCCACTTTTGAAATCACTTATGTTCCTCCACTTTGACGAAATACGAACATCCAAAAATGACTAGCTGTTAAAGGAAGAGAACTAAGAGGTAAGTACTCAGGTCAAATATCATTTACATCTTTAACTTCACCAATTAAAGCCACAAACTATACCTGTTCCACAGTAACCAATCTCTTTGGACTAGTAGGTGGTCGTTTATCAGCCGTTGTAAGACTCCACCATTGTCTTATAACGTTGCCAACCTAGGTAACAAACACTATAACAGAGGAAATCTACTTCGTTACTGTTCCAACTCTTCCTATTTCTACCCTAACCTTCTTTGAAGTGTCAGAAATTCGCTCAACAATCGAAGGGTCGTCCAAACCCATGCCTTTGATTGCACCTATAAGTTCTCTGCACCTGCAATACAGGGGTTATGACTATCAACGACAGCAAAAGAGACAAAACGAGATAGTTATTTCTCATAATATACGAAGAAAAGACATACTTCTACTTAACACATGACGGATGACAACTAGAGCTCTATGCTAACCGCCGGGCGACGCCTAATTTCGCGTCGGTTACGGACTTGGTTCCACTGAACTATCATTCAAGTACGTCACTTTCAACACATAGTGGGTGAAGTTCGTTTATCGATAGAACATAGCAGTCTTAGGGAATTCGGAACTTCGTAGAGTTATAAAAGAGACTTTGCTCTATAAAGGAATGACGGGGTTGAAGTGGATGAAGCTGGTTTATTGATGAAGGATAAAGGATGAAGCTCTTGGCATTAATCAATCCCTGAAGGATGCGCCATGCATTCGACTTCATCAAGCATCGTTTGGAAGTGACTGAATTCATATCTGGACTTCACAATGACTCGCGGTGGCTTACCGATGTATCAAGCCAGTACTGTTATCCTCCCAGACACGTCTAGTACTAATTTGCCGTCTTGGAAGGGTGGAAAGCTTGGTGAGCCATGTGCGCGAGGATCGATTCTACATCTGTGTGGCAGGGCGCCTACGACCACTACGCCACATACGCGGCTTATTGATAATACCTGGTAATAGTTGGGTAGTTCAGGCCCGTAAGGAGTTAGGAAGTTCATAGGTTATATGATGGACTTCGCTCTACAAAGGATAAAGCGTTCGGGTCGACTGCATGAAATATTATAGATATTACAAGCATATCTGGCCGATACGAAGACATATCCACCAGCTAACCCGGTTAGTGAGAACGATATTGTCAGAGTACAAATGGGAATTCAATCCAGTTAAGCTGGAGCTACGGTCGAAATCACATTTTTTAAATTCTTTTTACTTCTGTTCAGCAAACACTGAGTTCGGGTGCAGTCTATCTGATCTCTTGTAAAGTGTGCGGAGAGAAGAAATTTTGGTTTAGCATTTTCTCTGTTTGGTTATGGAGGTGCTTGGCCATGTAGATTGCAGTCAACGTGACCTTTCCAGGCTCTGAAGAAGGCGAAATCCGCCGAAACGTCAGCTTGTACGTAAATAAAGAAATAAAATAACACCTCGTGTTTGCTGAACAGAAGTAAAAAGAATTATTTCATCAATGCCGAGGTTAATAGAAAGTCGGACGTGGGAGTTACATTTTTTTAAGTTTTATTTTCGGTCTATTCCTTTTTTATAGCAGAGTATCATGTGAAACACAATCGCAAAGAGGCACACAACCGCCCTCAAAAGGTGATCACGTGTTCGAAGCCGTATTAGGGTTCTGAGTTTTGCTAATTGTGGGTTAGAAATTCAACTTAAGTTCCTAATTTTGGTCATGTATCAGCATCACTGTGGTTGCTATGATTGACCAGAAGTGCTGTGTTTTGTATAACATGTGAATACAGGTCATCTTATTATCAAAATAGGTAGCATATTTGTGAGCTGATTTTCATTTAACCTCGACGTGAAACCAGTGTCTACTTTTCCCATGGACAAGGTAATAGGGAGTTGTTATCAAAATTTATTCGGCTAACGGTTCGGTGTCTTTGTCTTCTTCACAGCCGTTATGATCCAAATAAAATGTCCGTAGCTGTTCGTTCCTGTGATGTGATGTTAGTCTTCGAAGCGCATCTACTCGAAGGTTCAGGAGTCGAGAAGTCGAGAACTTGAAATCAACGTCGTATTAACTTATCGATGGGAAAAGTAGACACGAGTAGTTCTCAATTGCAAATGGTTTCAATCTGCCAGTTAAAAGTTTATGTTCATACGTTCTTAACAGCACATATGCCTTTGTTTTAGCTAGATTTTTACTCTATGGGTGCCATCAACAATCACCCTTTAGCGAGAGTTATCCCGGGAACACAAATTGGCATTGAACGTTGTTAAGCTTAAGCTGCAGTCGAAATCATAATGTTCGACTTTTATTTACCATTTTCATTTTGTGTGGCGCGTGTGGCACTGTGGTCGGAGGCGCCCTACACCACACACATGGAATCAATCTCGCGCCCATTGCCCACCATCCCCCCGGGGTCGGCACATCGGTAGGTCACCGCGAGTCATTGTAAAGGCCAGATATGCATTCAATCACCTCCAAAAGATGCTTAATGAAGTCGAATGCATGGCGCATCGCTCAGCGATTGATCATAGCCCGAGACCTTTATCTTTTTTAATCTTTTTATTCATTTACTGTGCTTGTGTTTCACATCATACGCTGTCATAAAAGAAGAATAGTCGGTGAATAAATGTTAAAACTGTTGCCTGTGTGCTGAGGTTATGAAATTGTCTGAATATGGACTGTGGGTCAATTTGACCCTTCTAAGCTCTGAAGAAAACGAAAGAGCAGAACAGTTAAGTAGTGTAAATAAGAATTGTAGAAACAACCTCTTGTATGCTCGTCAAGAAAACAATGGTTTCTTGACCAACATCGAGGTTGACAAGAAGTCAGTTCTGAGATTTTCTTTTCTGTATCGTTCCATTTTTAATACGTATTTCAGGAATGGGTCGAATATTTAGCAAATTTCATTTATATACAAAATAAGCACTGGGAAAATCATACAGACATCGATGTCGATATGCTCAACCGAACGAATCGGTTAAGTGAATAAAGATCATACCATCTAGAGTACTAGGCGTATCAATGATACAGAAAGCATATACCAGCAGTTCAAAAATGAACCAGTGAAAAAAATGAAATGAAAATGAACAAAAATGAAAACATTCGAATCCATAGACCTGCTATTCACGATATTCTTGATATCTTTAATGCTAACATTCCCGAATTCAAGCATTGACACAGAAGGTTCTGACTAGAGAATTAAATACCGGACTCTTCTTTTCACACGTTCACGGTTCGCGTAGGTTTTCATCCGCTGAGTGGTCGTTGAGATATGAATCAACAACGTTGGCAGAAGTACCCTGCTCTAAATCACTTATGTTACACCAATCCAACCGTAGAGAACATTGTCCTTCATGGAATGGATTTCGCTATTCCACTATCTCCCCACTAAGGAATTTGACTATACATCAAGCACACATAATGCTCTTTAGGTATTAAAAAGTTCAATAATAAGGAACAATCGATTTTACTCTACATTGTGTCAGAATCGATTTTTTATTAAGCATAAGCAGATATAACGCTATTGAAGTTTAAACAACGGAAAGTTACTTGGAGACAAATTTAAGCAAGTATTCCTCAAGATGATTATATGCTACTCAATGATCCCGAAATTTTCATCAAAGCTAAATGCCTTAAGAAAAAATTACTAACCGTAGCTGTCTGGGTTATCAACTCCAACCGTCAGCGAATGAGCATTAATCTGAGCCTTCAGCCTTTTTTCTGCCAGCCATTGAGGTCGCATCAGTACATGAATGGCTCTGCAAATAAAATCAGTAAAGTAAAACATTAGGAGCAAAAGGAAAACAAGTGTAGAAGAGAGACATATGTTGTTAGGACATCAGTAACAATCAGTAATAATCGACTTAACGATACGATGGTACGAACCCTTGTCCGCCAACCACAAGCAGCTGCAGTATTCCACCCACGAAAAACGCAAAACCCGGCCACCAATCCAGAGTCATGTAGAAAACAGAGTTGAATATAGCGGTCGACATCATTGGACAGAATGCCATAATAATCGAACATACTAAATCATAACTCTTCAGTTGACAGTGAAGAATTACGATCGTTGAAAAATCTATTAGTTGTATATTCGTTAATATCAAAAGCAAGAGTAAAGGATAAAGTGTTCCACATTCACAATTCGCTTGAAGATGCGCCATACATTTGACTTCACCAAACACGAGCAGAGAGTCGTTGAATGCATATCTGGTCTTGCACCTGACATAATAAAAAGGCACGTGGCGCAGTGGTCGGAGGCACTCTGCTACACACCTGGAATCGATCCTCGCGCCCATGGCTCACCAACCCTTGCATCTCTCCGGGGTCAGCACACCTTTTTAACCTTTGTTGACATAGTAACATATAAAAAAATATCACTACCACTATATACTGACGTTTCACGCCCAGCTTAAGCAAGACTGGTATGTTTTTCAACTGAGTTTAGCACCTTTTTCCAGAGCTGCATACCATGGACATAGACCTCAGAGTAATGTAATGATAGCCCTACATTTGAAAAGTACATCAGAATATAGTTCCAAGAATGGCGATTTTCTGATCAAAATAAAACAAACGGTGGAGGTTGCCCTAAAGGTTATGCTCGCTTTATACGTCGGCTTCAAGCACACAAATTATTACTGATTAGTAAAGTTAGAATAAACGAAATAAAAGATGTCGTGTGAAATCTGTGAAAGCATTGACGACAGTGTTTTTAAGTGAATTGGTGAGTTGTTGGGTAGAATGTCTAAAATTGAACGGTGACGACGTCGGAATGTAGAGGAGCAACCACTGCAAAACGAGGGCATAGGTGTACTCATGCTAAGTTGCAGATACTGCTGCTCACAGAAAAAACCTTTCTTGATAAGTCAAAATAGAAGATTTAGATGTTAATAGCTAGAAATCCCAGTTGTTACACCACTCGCCAACAGAGTGTGTAGCGCAGTGGTTAAATGCATCCAGCAATGCACACAAAGTTAATCATTGGTCCTATTCCGTCCATAGAATGAACCACGTCGCTAAAGGGTCGTAAATTGGTACGACTTACCTAAGAGGATAAAAACACTGGCTTGATATCCCAGTATACCCCAATGTATCACTGTATAGATGAAATGAGCTCTCAATTCTACAATGATGGTGAAGTCGAATGCACTGTGTAACTTTCTGCGATGAATCAACGTGGAACACTTTAGTCTTTAGAAATTCATCTCTTTAAAGATGATTGTACACCTCTTTTTGTTTCGCTTAAATCGATTACTACTAAGTGTATTATTTCAATATAAGTGCATTTTATACGGCAATTCATTATTATAAAAAAAATCATACTAAGGAAAGATTTCATGGTAATAGAGCATCTGGGTAGTAATAGCCTGTATAGATGATTTAAGTGTCAGAGGCTTCAAATGACTATAATTGAACACAAAGGCTTGAAATCTATTTAGAACAAAGCGTCAAAATTTGAGAAGACACGGAAAGTGTGGCTTTCAAGCCAAAGCGGTGCTAAACACACATATCATCTTGAGTGTTAAGAAGTAGACCACACTAAAACAGTTTAGTTTTCAGGGATTCTACGACTCTCTGTGCTTATTTGTGACCATTTTATAAAGAAAAATGTCTCATAATTTGAAAAAGAAAAGATTTTCAGGACACTTTCTTCTGAGACTACGAAAAAAACTTTTGTTAGTTTCTAGAAAAATAAATAAATCTCTAAACTCCTTATAAAAAGGTTTCTACAGTAAAGTAGAAATGTATTTTGACCTGCAGTGTCCAGCTCAATTACTCTTGAAATTTTTTCAAAATAAGGAAAATGACTTGGGAAAGTTTTGCCAAGAGCCTACCTGTAAGCAGCCTTGCGGTTTGTTCTTTAGGAACCATTCGTGGAAGAAATGAGCGATACCCAGGAGCGATGCCTCCACAGAATACTGTGAGGCCGGCGGCTGAAAATATCATGTCCAAAATTGGCAATAATGGTACAGAGGTATTTATAGGTATTGTATAGGTACTACATTGATATAATAATACACACTACCTCTATACTGTACAGTTAACTTATGTCAGTCTATGGATCTCTTCAAGGATTCCGAGTTGATCAATTTCACGGCTACATGGTGCTACGCCAAGTGCTAGCCGGACAAAAATTTCCAAAAAACAATAAAAATGAGCAAGCTCATGGAAAAAAAAACTTGCTGCCATATGTTTTTTCAAACGATTTTAGCCTACTGGGTAGCACTGCTGACCGCGTAAATTACTCAATAACAGACGGAGTTAGATGAGGCACAGGTGACACCTGAACCAGCAAGAAACCATATCTTTGCAAAAAACATACTTAAGAAGATTGCTGTTGTCGATTCGGCATACGATATAAGAATAAATGTGATGGCTGACGCGATAATTCCGATCAGAATCATCAGACTGTCTTTTCCCAACCAATGCACTGACGTTAATAGTAGGGGGCCTAGAATGAGAACAGACTCTTCTTTAAAAAACCGCTGAATATTGGAATCGTTGTCAATGAAACGTACATAGAACCATTCCTGCTGAATAGAGAATTCCTTTAGCCAAGGAATAATAGGTGAACAACTTGTCGCTCCAGGAAAAAGGATGTCGTTTGACGAGCAAAAACAATAAGGAAGTATCTGGGAAGAGTTTTATATGTGCAATAGAATGCATCAACGATTAAGCAAAAAGAAAGCGAGGAATGTGATAAAGACCATCGGAAGTTGTTTTGGAGTGACTTGGATGAATTCTATAAAATTAAAGTATAAACCATGTTTGAGCCTGTTCACTTTCTAGACCGACCTTGATTTGAAAAATCGCGTACCTAGAGCTATAAATTCTACCATAACGAAAAACAATGACGCAACGAGGCAGCATCTGGTCCATCCTGGTCGTCTTTGTGTTAGAACCTGAATTATCTAATATTCTGTATCATCAGTAGACAAATCCCGAACAGTATTGTTGTGGAAAAGTCAAAGATCTCCACTTATATAGAAACTCGGTTGCTCGCGAGGTTAGATGGCACGTCTCATAGGGCTGAGGTTAGTCATGGTCCAACAGCGATCGCGCCTGGTCATCCGGAAACCAATACGGTTGCGCACAACATCTCGAAATTCTTTGATGGCTCAGAGCTACAAAGTTCACGACTCTATCATACGAAATTGCCAACAATTCACTGCTCTCTTGATGTGCAAACATGACGTTGTTATTAAGGGATAAAGGATAAAGCTCTCGGCGTTGATTAATCCCTGAGAGATGCACCATGCATTTGACTTCATTAAGTATCGTTGGAAGTGATTGAATGCATATCTGGCCTTTACAATGACTCGCGGTGGCCTGCCGATGTATCGAGCCAGTGCTGCTATCCTCCCAGACAAGTCTGGTACCAATTCGCCGACGCCGGAGGGATAGAAGGCTTGATGGGCCATGGGCGCAGGGATCGATTCCACATGCGTGTCGCAGTGGCGCCTCCAACCACTGCGCCACACGACGTTATTTCAGTACTTATTCATCCACAATAGCTGTTTTGTCGGTTTCATGTTCTTCAGAGCCTAAAAGGGTCAAGTTGATCCTCATCGTACTCAGCCAAATTTTTCTATAACCTCAGCAGATAGAACTTAACGCGTGAATTTTCATTTGCATAATAAACGGCACTCATCGTTTTGCTTTTTGCAAACCTACCAGATATCCGGTGGAAACCAGCTATATAGGGCTTTACATGGATGAGGAATGCATCTGCCTCAAATCATCAAAATCCTGTTTCCTATGCGCGCATTTCCTATGCGCGCCTAGTGAAGTATTTGGTCTAACTTTAAAATTGCCGACTAGTTGCTGGTTTACGTGGCAGTGCAGTTGTCTACCCGTTTCGCTAATGCATTCACCACACACGCTTTAAATGGTCCAGGCTGGATCAACCCAGCAAGTGCTTGTACTGCACTGTATCTCTTAACACATTTTTATCTCGCTCAAGTGGTAAAGTTATGCATTTTTTTCCCTGGATAGATCATTAGCTAATAAAGAATAAAGAAGTTTAAGGATGAAGTTTATGTAGAAAATAACGAGGTCAACTAACCTCACAAAGAGCAAACAAGTTGCCACAGATCTTCAGCGAGGAAGAATTTTGCTGTCCGACGTGATCGTCGACCGAGCCACCACCTGTCATTATCAGAATAGTTCTCTACTTTAAATAAGCTTTACATTTCAAATACAACTCCACAGTTTATAGTAAATCACAAAATACTGGACTTTCAAATACATGGGTTTTTGATTTGCCATATTCCAGAGAAAAATGAAATCCTTGGCAATCGTTCTAATGTAAAAAGTCCTTGAAAATCTGTCGTTTACACTTTGCTACAATCAAATATTTTGCAAACGTATAACAAAAGATTGTAGCTCATAAGTAATTGGAAATTCCTAAAGATCCTCTGACGCTGTCGTATTTAACGGCTAGTAGACTTAATCAGTTTAAAAATATGAATATGCTGCTGTTTTACCATCAATTCTGTGGAACAGGTAACCCTCGTCGAGTGGAAAATGCGTTTCTCGCACCACAAAAAAGGCATAGCCGAATGCGAATAATGCACACATCGTTTCTAAAAGCTTGTTCGACAATCAATGGTATAAAGGTAAGTGAAAAATATACTTGTTTACCTACTTTGTTTAGCCCGAATGGGGTGCGTATAACGCAGTGGTAAGAGGTGCCCTGCAACACACATATGGGGTCCTTAGTTCGATCCAGCTCCCAACATCACCATTAACGAGCATACCATTTCTAAAAGATCTATTGAAGGAAGCCCCTGGAATCATCAAGTCTTCGACCCTTTCGGGGTCGGCAAATTGGTTCGCTGTCTTCCATCTGTCATCCACGAAGGCCTTCCGAGGTACTCGTGAGTTTGGCTGCCATGTGAGCACTTTCTGTTCCCACCACAGAAACCAGAGACTGGTCTACTGAAGTGTCGGAACGTCTCCATCATGGCCAGTCGTCAAGTAGCTTTCATAGACGATTTTGGTACCAATTTGCCAACACCGGAGGGTTAGGAAACATCACTGGTCTGACGCGACGTCAAATGAGCGTCTGTCAAATGGACCATCTGTGTGCTGCACAGCATATCTAACCAATGCACTTCCCTCGTCGAGATAGATATGTTAGTAAGACTAGAGTAAGGTAAGAGTAAGATTAGTAAGTAAGACTGTTAGTAGGACTAAGACTAAAGAGAAAACATACGCAGTGAGGCTGCTTGCACATAGCTGAGTTGTTGAGCATAACTAGGATAGAGGGCTGGTACAGCAAGGAATGACATGATCAGAGTCCCTAAAAGAGCGCCGACTGATTGTAGAAAAGAAGCGATGCCGATTCGAAGAGGAACGGTGGACGAACCCTGAAACTTTACTGTTCAGTTTCTTCGTCAAAATAGAACTCTCCTGTCGCAAAAGTTTTAAAATATAAAGTAGTTCAACAGAAAGAGTAGTAATTTTGAAGCATGTAACTGAGCCTTTGGATGTAATAGCAAATGGAGATATTCCAACACACCGGCCTTAATTTATTTCTGCAATCGTCGGTCACGATAGCCAAAGTGGTACTGAATAAAGAACCAACACCTCCTGTAAGACCTGAAAAGATATTCATGGAGGAAAAACTCGCAACGCTTCAAATACAATACATATTTCTTCAAATGCAACATGTGAATAAATGGATATTTAGTTAGAACTAGCTAAGAGACAAGCGAAATAAAAGACACGGATGGTGTGGTGGTGAACGCGTTAATCCCCGGAAAGGGTAATAGAGCGCTCGTTCCCCACCGCAGACACCTGCGGTCCAGAGTTTTGCAAATATCTCAGCACTACTGCAGTTGAATAAATGGATAATAATTTATTAAGGAAGTAAGTAAAGCGGTAGTTTTAGCTAACAGTGGTAACAGTAATAAAAAAGGGAATGAAAACAATTATTTCAAAAGAAAATGACGCTTCCGCATTGCACCCACCGAGAAGTAACTCACTGACGAAAAACAAATAATAAATATTAATGTAAGTATAAGTTAGAGTCGCAAGCAATTGAATCGTTGAATAGACGCAAAACCCAAATATTGAAAACAGAAGAGGATTTTTTCGCCCTAAAAGATAATCATCTGGAACCAGACTAATATCAAATGGTAATGCACAGAATCGGTAGAGCGATTAAGTACAAACCTCGCTTATCAGACCACGTACCAACCAGAGGAGCGGTAATGAGACTGGGGACAGTGTTCACGACCTGAAAGTCATAAAGGAAGCGTTATGTTTTTCTTCATTTTTGGATATTTAACATTATGTCTCATCATATGCGCAGTTGAACACCGAACATCGGAGCTTTGTGAAGCCAGTTTTCAAAGATCAGATGGTGCTTCCATTGACAAATGATTACCATATTTCTCTGAGACGTTTTACTACTGCATTTGGTTCGAGCTATGACCAAGAAAATTACCGAAATCACAACTTCGCGCTAAGTTGTTTTTTGAGCCTTCTGTTTATGATAGAACTTGATCAAGTGGAGTAGTGATTATGTTATCACCAATCATCACAAACTGGCTCGTTTCAGGTAGAATACAACATCGTGAAACTAGTTCTTAATGCGTTCGTTCAAAAGTTCAATTACACGACCTCGATACTATTCAACGCAGTGAAACTGGTCACTTATAACAATTTTATTCAAAAACTACAGCAGAAAGTATGCTTCTTAAATTCCGCTATGTGGGATTTTACCCTGTCCTGAATGCTGTTGTAGAAATCAGAGTTTCAGACAGATAGAAAAACATCCTTAACCTGAAGGTAGACTCTTGTAGAAGCGATATCTTTCTCAACAATGTCCTGCAATGGAAAATCGCTTTCAGGTGTTTGTGCACAGGCCGCTGTTACATTCTTAGGATTGAACCCCTAAAAATTGCCCATAGAAAGGCTATTTTACTAAGAAAAAAACCCACAAACCTGAGAAATCATGCATCTTTCTGGTACGTAGCTCAAAAAAGGTTGTTATTAATCTTACGTAAGAAGCTGTAGTCACAATATAAGATTTAAAGAATAGAATGTTTGGCTCTGATCAATCCCTTGATGATGCACTATGTATTCAACGTTACTATGTCTCCGAGTTAATGCGTATTTGGCCTAGAGAATGATTTGCGGGGGACTATACACTCCCACATAACACTGGTAGCAATTTGCTAATATCGGATTCGAATAGATGGCAAGCTCGATAACGTGCGGCACTGAATCAACAACGTGTGTATTACAAGGCACCTCTAACCACTGCGTGAAAACCAGCTTCCTCCTTTCTTAGGACAAATTTTTTACAGTAGCATAACATCTTTGAAAAAGTAAACTACGTGTTCCCAAGAAAATTGAGAGTGGGAGAAAATACAACATAAAAACAGTCATAGAATGAAACAGAATATATATACTAAACCCTCCCAACGGTTTACCGCCTCACCGTGGCTGGGAGGTGTCTCTGGTTGTCGGGCTGCGATGTACAACGGAGAGATTCATTCTACCGGTAGAGCCTCCCGAGCTGAGAAGGATTCCGGCGCTCCCATCAGAAAGCCCAGCTAAAAGTAAACCAATACCATTCCGCCATCCGCCACAGTCCTGGAATCAAAGTCGCATGTTGGCAAATCTCCCTCTGATCGACAAGGTCTGCTACTGATCGTGACGATGATGACCTGGAGCAAACTTTAAGCTAGACTGACCTCAGGACTCCAGGGCATCACAACTGATTGAGAAACGAGCAAAACTCAGAAGAAATGGAAAACACGCTGGAGCCCACACAACCAGTGAAGACGGGCCATCCAAGTGTTGAAGCAAATGCACTTAAACTACATAAATGGAAAGTGTTAAAATTTTCCTATTGTAAGCTTCAGAGAAGGACGCGTGTGGCGCAGTGGTTGCAGGCGCCACTGCGACACGCACGTGAAATCGATCCCTGCGCCCATGGCTCACCAAACCTTCCATTCCTCCGGGGTCGGCAAATTGGTACCAGACTTGTCTGGGAGGATAGCAGCACCGGCTCGATACATCGGCAGGCCACCGCGAGTCATTGTAAAAGGCCAGATGTGCATTCATTCACCTCCAACGATACTTAATGAAGTCGAATGCATGGCGCATCCTTCAGGGATTGATCAACGCCGAGGTGTATTACAAGGCACCTCTAACCACTGCGTGAAAACCAGCTTCCTCCTTTCTTAGGACAAATTTTTTACAGTAGCATAACATCTTTGAAAAAGTAAACTACGTGTTCCCAAGAAAATTGAGAGTGGGAGAAAATACAACATAAAAACAGTCATAGAATGAAACAGAATATATATACTAAACCCTCCCAACGGTTTACCGCCTCACCGTGGCTGGGAGGTGTCTCTGGTTGTCGGGCTGCGATGTACAACGGAGAGATTCATTCTACCGGTAGAGCCTCCCGAGCTGAGAAGGATTCCGGCGCTCCCATCAGAAAGCCCAGCTAAAAGTAAACCAATACCATTCCGCCATCCGCCACAGTCCTGGAATCAAAGTCGCATGTTGGCAAATCTCCCTCTGATCGACAAGGTCTGCTACTGATCGTGACGATGATGACCTGGAGCAAACTTTAAGCTAGACTGACCTCAGGACTCCAGGGCATCACAACTGATTGAGAAACGAGCAAAACTCAGAAGAAATGGAAAACACGCTGGAGCCCACACAACCAGTGAAGACGGGCCATCCAAGTGTTGAAGCAAATGCACTTAAACTACATAAATGGAAAGTGTTAAAATTTTCCTATTGTAAGCTTCAGAGAAGGACGCGTGTGGCGCAGTGGTTGCAGGCGCCACTGCGACACGCACGTGAAATCGATCCCTGCGCCCATGGCTCACCAAACCTTCCATTCCTCCGGGGTCGGCAAATTGGTACCAGACTTGTCTGGGAGGATAGTAGCACTGGCTCGATACATCGGCAGGCCACCGCGAGTCATTGTAAAAGGCCAGATGTGCATTCATTCACCTCCAACGATACTTAATGAAGTCGAATGCATGGCGCATCCTTCAGGGATTGATCAACGCCGAGAGCTTCATCCTTTTTATCCTTTAAGCTTTAGAGTTTATAGTACTATTGCACTGCAAAAGTATTAAGAAAAAGAGGTTGTTTAAAGTGTACATGAAAAGACGGCTATAAACTCTAATTCGGTGATCGCTCTATCCTATCAGATTGCTTGATACTCGATAGTTGAACGGCCCGCCCTCACCAGTTGTGCGGGCCCCAGCATAACCACCATTTTTCGGAGATTTGCTGGTTAAGCCATTGTTGTTCTCTGGAATCCCCAGGACAGCCTGGCCAAAGTCTGCCCCAGGTCGACACCATCACAGATAAACGCTGCCCCTGTGGATCAGAGGGGATTTGCCACCATGCCACTTTGATACCAGGACGGTGGTAGATCCTGGTATTGGTTTACTTTTAGCTAGGTCTCGTGATGGAAATGCCGGACTCGTTCTCAGCTTGGGAGACCCTGCCGGCGTAACGAATCCCCCAGCTGTACATCGCCGTCCGACACCCAGGAACACCTCCCAGCCATGATTAGGCAGTAGACCGCTGGGAGGATCCTAACAGATTTCTGCCAAATATTGTCGAATTCATTAAATGGATTTGAATGCTTTCAGAATGAAAAAGGCTTGAAATGGAAATCACAGTAAAATGAAAAAATGAACTTGAAATGGAACTTCTTTTGCTGTGGAGCAAATTTCGCAAGAACGATCAAGAATATCCAAAGAATTTTAGTAACGGAATTATATCGTTGTTCAATAAAAAGCATCTTCGTCATACGTTTCAGCAAAAGAATTGTATTTCTTAACAAATTTAATTAATCACAGTGGTTTTTTTTAAGTCGAGCAAAGTGTTGTAGAAAAATTTCAATGAGTTTTTCTGTAAACCGGACTGGTCTCGAAGCTCCCAAAAACAACTTGTTAGTGATTAAATTCAATCAAACGAAACGAAATCGGCAAGAAGTGTGCATGGTGCAGTGGTTAGAGATGTTCTAAAATATAAATGTTGTCACTGGTTCGATTCAATTCTCTATTAGTACCAGACCTCTCACCCTTCTGTAGTCTGCAAAATAACAACAGACTTATATAGAAGGATTAGAAACACTGATACCTGACCCCGAAAGTTGTAGGCCAAATATGGATTGAATTACCTCTACAATGATGCAGTTGAATGCACGGCACATCTCCGAGCTACTGAACAACACTGAATACCCTTTCAGCTTCATGACTATGAGATTACAACCCGTTAATCAAGTTTACGCATTTCATTTTGAACTGAAACATGGGAATGCAAAATAAAAGGTGAATCTGCACTATAAGCAGAAATTATCGTAGATACTTGTTGGTGTACTAGAAAGCTAACATCAAGCGATAATGAAATAAGTGATAACAAACATTAGTTCCTTCTGCTCTCAGACTAAATACTCACATGAGTACTGTTGGCGATTTGAATACATCTCGCCCGGTAGGTGAACAGTGGCATCGAGATGAGATACAATCCGACTGACACCGCCAACATTATCATCACCGGCTCGACATTAATAAGAGCGCTACAAAAGTCAGTGATGTGGATATTGTTGAAAAGAAATAGGCAGAAACTTTTCCATCCTCGTTTTCTTACAAAAACCTTGGTGACAAACAAAGTTAACAGCAAAATATTTTGACCGCATCCTCAGTTCTCCTTATACTGTGTTCTATAGTACCTGTACAAAGCAGCTACAAAAGAATAAACACTTGGCTTGCCGGTCCCAAATTTTATGACATATCCTATTGCTTCTATTACTACAAGTTTTATCCATTGTGTGTGTTCATGCAATATTATCTTATGACCAGCGTTACATCATATCTCTTTGGCAAACTTAGGAAGCCAAGTGGTCTAGCTAAAAGTAGACTTACACGATGGCAGATCCCGATGCGTTATTCATAGCTAACCTCTCACTTAGTATAATGCAAATGAGAAATTGGTGAAGTATGCAGTTTTCAATGTCCCTGAAGATGGTGTGGAACACCGTGCAGCTTTAAGATGCTACACAGACGAATCAGAACATTTCTAGTGTGCTTTCGAATCACTCAATGATTATGGAAGCGCCAGGTTATTGAGAGGATATCTTCTGCGTCCACACCGGTAGTTTTCTTGAAATTCGTGGATTCTGCTCCTACATGCTAAACAGACTTTTCTTGCTCAATTGGAATATATCGAAGCATGTTCAGTATTTGTGTTATCAAACTATTTTGCAATTCACCATTTGATCCATTGGTATGGATCAAATGGTGAATTGCAAAATAGAAAGAAAGCATCCCATAGAAAGCTAACAAAGGATTCACATGTCTGAGTGAAGGAAACGGAGAGCCAAGAAAAATAAGATGTATAAAAGAATGAACGCCTTAAAATCACAGTGATGATACTGATAGGAAATTTGCTGCCTTAAAAAACTCAATTTCACCTCAAAATATAGAAGCAGTGAAAAATTCATCACTTCGAAAAACAGTGGTCAAATGAATACATAAAAAAGGCCAAAAAAATCTCACCAAACATATAAGAAGCCTTTTTTCTCAGGCCGCTGATCATCTGCTACAATTTTTTGCTTTCGTGAAAGTACTCTCATCGTAAAATAATGTGTGAGTAGTTAAGTGACCGCGAACGGAAATGAAACTGAACGAAACAAGTTCGGGGTGGAGCTACTACCAGACAGCGTTTGAACCACGATAGAACACATTACCACCACTGGGAAACCCAAAACATCTTCAGTGGCACTGAAAGCGAAGATCTATAACTGAATACCCTTGTCCTTAATCATCGTAGTGAATAAATATTTTCAATACGTATTTTTTCTTGATGAGCTTACACGAGGTTGATAATAAGATTTATTATCGGCTAACGTTTCGACGTCTTCGTCTTCATCAGAGCCGATGATCCGAGTCGATGGTCCACGCTTGTCTTTCGCCTCGATGTGGCGGCTTCGCCTTCGTGTCGAGTCAGGTCTTCTTCAGCGTTCCGTCTCCTCGAATGAGGCACACTCATTCAGTGGTGCCCTTTTATACACGATGCTGATGGTGAATATAATGATAATGTCCGTTGATAACTATTTGTTTTTCTTCCGGACATATATCATCGCGCACATCGTGATAAGCATTTTCAGTTATATTTCATTTCATTACACCTCACAAGGGCGAGCGTGGCGCAGTGGCTGGAGGCGCCACTGCGACACGCACGTGGAATCGATCTCTGCGCCCATGGCCCACCAAGCCTTCCGTCCCTCCGGGGTTGGTAAATTGGTACCAGACTTGTATGGGAGGATAGCAGCACTGGTTCGATACATCGGCAGGCCACCGCGAGTCATTGTAAAAGGCCAGATATGCATTCATTCACCTCCAACGATATTTAATGAAGTCGAATGCATGGCGCATCCCTCAGGGATTGATCAAGGCCGAGAGCTTTATTCTTTATCTTTTACACCTCACAATGACTGATCATATGCCAACCAGTCTTATCTCGACTGCTACGAAATGTATTGCAACCATGAAAATAACTAATTCTGGATGGACAGTCTAATAAGAACTGTTCAAGGCGAATTAAACCTGGGATACCGCTTTTTTTTTGCAAACTTATTGTTTCGATTGAAAACTGGAAACCATACAAACATGGCTGGAAACCTTAGCTGGCAACGGCACGTCCACCTAGAAGCATGCTACGAAGTGTGGGGATCCTCTATTCTAGTGAAAAACGGTGGAATATCGTCAAAGGAATGTTTGATAAATGATGTTAGATCACTCTAACGACAAAGGCCGTTCTCCGTATAGAGCTGAGGCTATAAAATGGCTGAGGCCACTTCGTTCGCACCGGTGCTCTATCCTGCCGGATTTGAATCGCTGCGACCACAAAGATCTACATCACAGCAATTTGCGAGTGTAACCATTCAAAGCGAATTCCTATAAATGTAAACAATGCGATGGTGTTGATAACTAAGCCAAAGTGAAGATTTGTATTCGTCGTTTTCTCTTTCAGCAATCGCGAGGTTGTTAAACACCATACGTTTACTGCCATGCAATAACACACATACAATACAGTCGTAGTTGACGTTTCGGCAGAATCGCCTTCTTCAAAGCCTGGAAGGGCACACTGATATACAATTTATTAGGCCAAGCACTTCAATAACGCTTACAAAAAGAGAACTCTATGGTAATTACATTTCAACAGCCACCCACCGCTTATTACGTGACTTCTAATGAGGAAAGTTAGAACAGCTCATTATAGTCGCATATGGATGATGACAGCGCCACACCACATCAGAAATTGATCCCAAGATATGGGGCCAGGTCGCGTGTGACCTCTGGGCATTCCTCCCTGCTATTCATTGCGAGATTTTTGGCATTTATCCAAAAAGCCTCAAGAAGTTTGTGCGTTGGTGTATTAGCCTCCTGTGCGAGGATATTGATTTTAAATTCAAAATCGTCTCTGCTATGCTTTTGTATATATTCTAGGCTCTGATGAACGCGATACTGCCGAAACGTCAGCTACTGTTGTATTGTATTGTGTGTTTTCTATGGAAGTAAATGTATGCTGTATAACAACCTCGAGTTCGCAAACGATGCATTCTACTAATTAAATTAAGTACAAGTTTATACCTCCCAACGATTTACCGCCTCTTCGTGACTGTGAGGTGTTCCTGGGTGTCGGGCTGCGGTATACAGCAGGAGGATACATCTTCCCAATAGAGCCTTCCAAGCTGACAAGGAGTTCGGGGTTTCCATCAGGTAATTCAGTGAGAGTAAACCAATGACAGGACCCACCACTATTTTGGCTTCAAAGTAGTCGCATGGCGGCAAATCTTCCTCTGATCTACAAGGGCGGCGACTGCCTGTATTGTTGACTACCTCAGAGAACCACATTGGCTAAACCAGGAAAACTCTTGAAAAATATAAAATGTGCTCTGTCCCGCACAACCGGTGAAGATGAGCCATTCAAGTAGTAAGTACAAGTTTGTAATTCTAGTATGCCTGAAGTAATACGAAGATCTATGTTTTAGTTTTCGTTCGAGGCTTTTTATTTCATTTGTTCAGATGAATTGAAGAAGATCGTCTCCTTTTTAGGTAATTAGGTCCTCGGACCCAACAGATACACTGGAATTTTCGTGAGAGCCGCTTTTTTCATCTCTCCTACACCGAGGAATAACAGCCGCTCAGAGTAGCATTTGGCTGACGACTCTCTCACGCACCGTATTGCGCCTGAAGATTTGTAACAAAATGGTGTAACTTCAATGATGCTGAGATATTTGCAAATCTCCGGAGCGCAGGTGTCTGCGGTGGAGAACGAACGCGCTATTGTCCTTTCTGGGGAGCAATGCGTTCTTTGCTGATGACAAGTGATCGGTAGAACTAGCTGAGGGACAGGCGAAACGAAGGACACGCATGGTGTAGTGGCGAACGCGTTACTCCCGTGAAAGGACAATAGCGTGTTTGTTCCCCAACACACGCACCTGCGGTTCGGAGTTTTGCCAATATCTCAGCATCACTGAAATTATATTTCGCAATATAACCTGCCATTAAAAAGAGCAGGCAGTAGTTTACCGACATAGCAAGATCGTGAATAATGTTTTGGAATTGAAAGCGACAGAATCGCACACGCCAACCAGGTCAACGAAAGATATTTTTCGACTGCTCACAAAATCCTAAATACATCTAAGCGGACTATCGTTTCCGATCTTGGTTCCAGAGAACATGAAGTCGTCTGAACGTTAGCCGAATAAACCCTATAAACCTCGTGTTAGCTTATTAGTCCAAGAGATACTTTTAAATGTTTACACCATGATCAAAATGCTCAAATGAGTAATTAATACCGTAATTGAGGTTTCACTCTTTGAAATGATTGTTAACACTCTAGCGACGACGCCTAATCCCCGGTTTGTTGTGGTCCGTGCACATAGTGGGAAAGTGTTAGTTTGAGGTAGCCAATGATATGCTGTTTTATATCAACAAGTCTTTAGAGTTCACCTATGAATCGAAAGACTACAACCTACAACATTTCTAAATAACCGATCGATAGAGCGATACTAGAATTTCAGAATCATTTAAATGGATGAGCGATCTTCTCCAATTCTTCGATCTAAGTTCGTGATGAAAGGCCAGAAACATTTCCATATGTGCCAGACGCGGAATATCAAGTAGTGCACTGTACGCATCTTAGCAACAGCTTCTATACAAAATTTTGCAAGGAGACTTAGCGAATAAAAGAACTGCTGAAATCCACACTACATGTGATGACAAGCTCTCTCTCGTACTACTTCAGGATTTCAGAGCCAGAAGGGATTTTCGACTTGATCGAATAGAATAGCTAGAACGTAAAGTTGCTAGGAAACTGTACTGTGTGTGTACAGCAAACTTTATTTTTTCTTGCAAATTTAATTTGTTAAGTTTTTTCATGAGTCTCGCTCGCAATCTCGAGCCGTTATTCTCAACGCTATTCAGTGCCATCTCAGGTAGCGCATAGGTCGATAAAAGTGGACAGAAAATGAGTGACCTTGTACTTCACCTACGAAGCAGAACGATTCAGGACATATACCCTCTGTCCTGGATTAGCAATTCCCTTTCTCATGTAGATGGACGAAATAACGGAATTATGCGGGATGCAAGTAGGTATACATTCGGATGGCATCGTACACGTCAGATTGGATAAATAATATAAACAATAGGCTTCCCGTCAGACGAGGTCCAGACGTAATACTGCGCAAAAACGAACTCGTGTCCGAACTTAGAAGTCTCTACAGAGAAATAATAGATCTTCCATAGGGAAAAGCAGCAGTAGCTGCTGAAGAGAAAGAGATTGTGATGGGGAGAGGTCATCCTCATCTTCCACTAAGACTTTCCCAACTATAGAACTAAGACTGTTGCCTTTGGAGTCCAGACAAAACAGTAGCTGTAAAAAAAAGGGCAACGAAGAAGATCATTATGAATCGATCGTACTCTGATTTTTTTTGATGTCGTATCAAGCCACCAAGGTAGGCAATGAATATGATGCCTCTACAGCTCTTCCTCTGGGACTCTTATCTATTAGCTCAATAATGAAGAGCTGCACACCATTTAGTCCAAACAATAGTAAACCGAAACGTCTTAAAAATCTGCCACCACTTCCAACCAAAACACAGGCACACCTCTATACACCCTATACGCCAAAGGTTAAGGTTCCAAATTAAGGGAAAAGATCTGTAATCAAAATCAGCAATCGTCGCCAAATATCCCTGGTATCTAGCGTCTACGTGATTTCACCTTAGCCGCCGAGTAACCTTTAAAATGATTGCTAGAATATTGGATGAAGCACAGCCATGCAAGCTATTTTAAGAATGGCACAGCAAGATAGCGCATTCATACGATAAAAAATTCATAAAAGTAATTCCCTATATTCCTGTTGGCAAACACAAGATGTTACTTTATTCTTTATTCAAGTAAAGCTGATGTTTCTGCAGTATCGCCATTTTCGGAATCTGGAAGGGTATATTGGTACGCAATTCACTCTGCCAAACGCCTCAATAATACAAACAGAAAGGTGAAAAACTGAATAGTGATCACACGATCAATAGCTCCTCCGAAGACCCACCGTTTTTTCCTGACTTCCATTGAGGAAGAACAGCTACGTAGCCTCGTATGGTTCATGAGTGCACTATCCCAGAACAAAATTCGATACGAAGACACGGGACTACCTCATGTATGATCTCTGGACATTCTTCCCTGCTATTCATTCTAGGATTCCTGGTATCTATCTGAAAAGCCTCAAGAATTTTGCGCGTTGGACTTCTAGGATTGCGAGGATAGTCACTTTCATACTACAATCGTCTCCGTTATGCTTTTGTGTCCTATGGGTCTCTAGTGGAACGCCTTGTCCTGTTTTCGTTCGAACTCATTTAAGTATTGCCAGAGGATTAGGAACCTCTTTGTCTGTTTTCGATTTGAAAAGGTCTTCGTCTCAGCTAAGACAAAATTCGTCTTTAACGTTCCAGACGATCAGAGCATTACTACCCAGTATATCAAGATTGTTTATGAACTATAAAACAACTTCATAACCAGAATTCTACGTGAACATCACAACTGACGTAAACACAGAAATTCGACAATATTATCGCACCAAAATAATTTACGATCTGACCAAAACTGGAAAGGGAATGAAGTAGAAGTGAAAGTCGTTGTCTGGAAGCTACGGCGACTTGCCTTGTCGATGAAAGTATTCTTGTGACAGTACACGTGAGTTGTCAACGAAAAGTGTGTAAAAATGTGTGTTGAGAAACGGCATCGTTCACCTCCCAGTAAGGTGCGTACTGGGCGATTTCAATAACATTTGCAGAAAATCGTTCTTAAGTGAAATCTCATAAAAACTAGTTATCCCTCATAAAAATGATTTACTAAAAACATAGTAATTTCTGGCCCCTTTTTCACACTGAGCTTTCTTGAATTTTTCTTGGATTTCTTTGTCTTCGAATCGTTTCTTTCTCCTGCTATCATCGTCTACGGTGTTGTTCTGCTTTGAGCATGATGACGTTCACAAAGTATATTTTGTGACAAAAGCCATTCTGTACGGTCAGTGACTCAAAAGCGCTTTGATTTTTGAAGAATTTACAGTGCAAACAGAACGCTGATAAAAAAATGAGGCGAATACAATGAGGTCGCTACCCACAAATAGTCGTTGATTTCTATGCGTTAACATTGAAGAGTATTGAGAGAGTGATGCTAAGACTATATCGGATAGCACAACTAAAGGAGGGAATCCTAAATTCCTACATAGGTCATTCAACGATCTGATGCCGTAGCGTTCGCGCCAAGATGTCAAAACGAGGTCGCACCACATTTATGAAGGAGCTGAACGAGAAGCGACGGCGAAGAAAAATCGTTAGCAAATGCTCACATTGAACGTGGATTGTTGAGATGAAGGACTAACCACACGAATGTCGAAATTTTTCACAAAGATTTCACAATTTAAGAAAAACTCATGATACTTTCCTAGTACTTAAAGCGAGACACATTCACTCAGGTAATTATCGATGTCACGAGGAGAAATGGCGTTACCGTCAAAACGTTAGCCATAATAAAGATTTGTGATACCATGAAGGCTTATCCCTAAGCCAGAATATTTGGAAACAGACACTTTACAAATGACCAGTCAACTCACTTAACAAAAAGTGGAAGAGCAGAACTGTCCCACAACTTTTTCACCATTGTCTATTTACTCCTTTCATGCACTTATTTCCTCCACCGTGCAAGTCGTTCCACCTGTCACCTGTATCACCTGTAGTCAGGTTGATCGTCGAGTGCCTCGAGCGGGCGTCAGTAAATCATCTACTTTCCTCTGCCGCGTGCAAGAGTAACCCTGTGGGTTCTGCTCGCTCTAGAGACTCATTGAAAATCATATTTTTATTTTCGCCCTTCGTGAACAACTCTGACCATCGAGTCGGTGGTCTTCCTGCAGTGCATTTAACATCCCGATAAATCCATTCACAAGCAGCTCTTGTCCATCGGTTATCATTCATACGTATTAAGTCTCCGGCCCACCTTATCTTCAACTGTTTGGTATACAGAACGGTATCTTTGATTTCTGATCGTTGACGCAAGTCGAAGCTTCGAATCCCTTCCCTTACTTCTGTAAAACGGGGTACTCCGAGCATCGTCGTTTCAACTGTGCGTTCAGTAACGTTGAGTGGTCTTTAATCCTGCTCATGCAGCGACCAGGTTTCTGACACATACATTACTGCAGGGTGTACCATTGAGTCGAACAGGAGGGCACGGAGCCGGCTATTCTTTGTCCTCTTCATTACATCTTAGATGCTCTTGAAAGCTACCCAATCCGCTCGTTTCCTTCTGCTCAGTTCTGGAGCTAAGTCGTTCAACATGTCAACCGACCTAGATACACATAACTGGAGCATTCGGAGATATTCGTTCCTTTGAGCGTGAATAGGGCATACGAAACCAACCCGCTCCTCATGAACATCTCTTCTGTGAGATTTAGTCAAAGACCAATCTCTCCATATGCTTTATCCGAGTCGGCAAGCATACTTTCCGAATGGCTAATGCTTGGTGTTATAAGGACGATGTCGCCAGCATAGCGAAGACGGTGTAACTGCCTACCATCGATTTTCACTCCCATATTATCCTGTTACAATGTTCGCATAACGTTTTGGAGGGTGGCGGTTAAAAATTTTGGCGAGATGGTACCGTCCTGCATAGCTCCTCTTTTGACGTTAATGTTAATATCGTTGTAGAATGGTGGTATCTTTATTGTGAAATCTTTGTACAGCTCATGAAGAAACTTCATGTTCTGAGCAGGAACTTCTTGACAATCAAGGGCTTCCATGACTGCTTCCTTCTCATTTGAGTTAAAGGCCTTCTGTAATTCGATGAAAGTGAGACAGAGCGGTCTTTTGTACTCTCGCGATACTTCAACGAGCCTCGATATCATGCGGATGTGATCCATCGTGATCTAAATCCTTTTTGAGACCCTGCCTGCTCACATAGCTCTCCTTCGTCCAGTGTTCTGTCAATCCTGTTTAATATAACTCGAGTGAAATGTTCGTAGACGACAGACAGCAAGCAGATTGGGCGGTAGTTGCCCATATCGTGTAGTTCACCTTTGTTAAACAATAACACGGTCTTGCCGGTCTTCCACCGAGTAGGGATCTTGCATTCAGACAGGTAACGCGTGAATAGCCTAGCCAGTGTGTTTACAAGGACTGGCCGAAGGTTCTTCTAATGTTCTGATCTTTACCTCTCCGGACCTGGTGCTGTTCGATTTTTCACTGAGGAAATGACATGCCGGATTTCGGAAGGGAGAACCGGTGGTAGATCCATCCCCCATTATTTAATATGACGTGAGGTGGACTTAGCTGTTGAGGAGATACGTGTAGTATTCGTGAATGATTTTCTCCGTTGCGTTTTTGGACGCTGTAACTGTTTCGACTGCGCGTCGGAGTGCAATCATCTTGGTCTTGTAATTGGCGAATCCTCGGTGGACTTTGCGAATGCTTTTCCCAGCCTCTGCAGCTTCGACCATTACTGCTGCTTTTCTCTCCTTAAGATCTTCTTTTATTGCCTGTCTGCATTGTTTCGCAAGCTCGGAGTTTCTTTCTCCTGCTATCATCGTCTACGGTGTTGTTCTGCTTTGAGCATGATGACGTTCACAAAGTATATTTTGTGACAAAAGCCATTCTGTACGGTCAGTGACTCAAAAGCGCTTTGATTTTTGAAGAATTTACAGTGCAAACAGAACGCTGATAAAAAAATGAGGCGAATACAATGAGGTCGCTACCCACAAATAGTCGTTGATTTCTATGCGTTAACATTGAAGAGTATTGAGAGAGTGATGCTAAGACTATATCGGATAGCACAACTAAAGGAGGGAATCCTAAATTCCTACATAGGTCATTCAACGATCTGATGCCGTAGCGTTCGCGCCAAGATGTCAAAACGAGGTCGCACCACATTTATGAAGGAGCTGAACGAGAAGCGACGGCGAAGAAAAATCGTTAGCAAATGCTCACATTGAACGTGGATTGTTGAGATGAAGGACTAACCACACGAATGTCGAAATTTTTCACAAAGATTTCACAATTTAAGAAAAACTCATGATACTTTCCTAGTACTTAAAGCGAGACACATTCACTCAGGTAATTATCGATGTCACGAGGAGAAATGGCGTTACCGTCAAAACGTTAGCCATAATAAAGATTTGTGATACCATGAAGGCTTATCCCTAAGCCAGAATATTTGGAAACAGACACTTTACAAATGACCAGTCAACTCACTTAACAAAAAGTGGAAGAGCAGAACTGTCCCACAACTTTTTCACCATTGTCTATTTACTCCTTTCATGCACTTATTTCCTCCACCGTGCAAGTCGTTCCACCTGTCACCTGTATCACCTGTAGTCAGGTTGATCGTCGAGTGCCTCGAGCGGGCGTCAGTAAATCATCTACTTTCCTCTGCCGCGTGCAAGAGTAACCCTGTGGGTTCTGCTCGCTCTAGAGACTCATTGAAAATCATATTTTTATTTTCGCCCTTCGTGAACAACTCTGACCATCGAGTCGGTGGTCTTCCTGCAGTGCATTTAACATCCCGATAAATCCATTCACAAGCAGCTCTTGTCCATCGGTTATCATTCATACGTATTAAGTCTCCGGCCCACCTTATCTTCAACTGTTTGGTATACAGAACGGTATCTTTGATTTCTGATCGTTGACGCAAGTCGAAGCTTCGAATCCCTTCCCTTACTTCTGTAAAACGGGGTACTCCGAGCATCGTCGTTTCAACTGTGCGTTCAGTAACGTTGAGTGGTCTTTAATCCTGCTCATGCAGCGACCAGGTTTCTGACACATACATTACTGCAGGGTGTACCATTGAGTCGAACAGGAGGGCACGGAGCCGGCTATTCTTTGTCCTCTTCATTACATCTTAGATGCTCTTGAAAGCTACCCAATCCGCTCGTTTCCTTCTGCTCAGTTCTGGAGCTAAGTCGTTCAACATGTCAACCGACCTAGATACACATAACTGGAGCATTCGGAGATATTCGTTCCTTTGAGCGTGAATAGGGCATACGAAACCAACCCGCTCCTCATGAACATCTCTTCTGTGAGATTTAGTCAAAGACCAATCTCTCCATATGCTTTATCCGAGTCGGCAAGCATACTTTCCGAATGGCTAATGCTTGGTGTTATAAGGACGATGTCGCCAGCATAGCGAAGACGGTGTAACTGCCTACCATCGATTTTCACTCCCATATTATCCTGTTACAATGTTCGCATAACGTTTTGGAGGGTGGCGGTTAAAAATTTTGGCGAGATGGTACCGTCCTGCATAGCTCCTCTTTTGACGTTAATGTTAATATCGTTGTAGAATGGTGGTATCTTTATTGTGAAATCTTTGTACAGCTCATGAAGAAACTTCATGTTCTGAGTAGGAACTTCTTGACAATCAAGGGCTTCCATGACTGCTTCCTTTTCATTTGAGTTAAAGGCCTTCTGTAATTCGATGAAAGTGAGACAGAGCGGTCTTTTGTACTCTCGCGATACTTCAACGAGCCTCGATATCATGCGGATGTGATCCATCGTGATCTAAATCCTTTTTGAGACCCTGCCTGCTCACATAGCTCTCCTTCGTCCAGTGTGCTGTCAATCCTGTTTAATATAACTCGAGTGAAATGTTCGTAGACGACAAACAGCAAGCAGATTGGGCGGTAGTTGCCCGTATCGTGTAGTTCACCTTTGTTAAACAATAACACGGTCTTGCCGGTCTTCCACCGAGTAGGGATCTTGCATTCAGACAGGTAACGCGTGAATAGCCTAGCCAGTGTGTTTACAAGGACTGGCCGAAGGTTCTTCTAATGTTCTGATCTTTACCTCTCCGGACCTGGTGCTGTTCGATTTTTCACTGAGGAAATGACATGCCGGATTTCGGAAGGGAGAACCGGTGGTAGATCCATCCCCCATTATTTAATATGACGTGAGGTGGACTTAGCTGTTGAGGAGATACGTGTAGTATTCGTGAATGATTTTCTCCGTTGCGTTTTTGGACGCTGTAACTGTTTCGACTGCGCGTCGGAGTGCAATCATCTTGGTCTTGTAATTGGCGAATCCTCGGTGGACTTTGCGAATGCTTTTCCCAGCCTCTGCAGCTTCGACCATTACTGCTGCTTTTCTCTCCTTAAGATCTTCTTTTATTGCCTGTCTGCATTGTTTCGCAAGCTCGGACGTTAGTTCACGCCTCGTTGCCTGCAGCGCGTGCGATTCCACGCTGGCGTATTAGCTCGAGAGTTTCTGGAGACAGACGTCTCTTGGTAACTTTCGAACTCTCAGCTTTCATAGCGCTAACGTGAAGATGTTGAATGAACCGACTATATTCTTCGTCGATGTTATCGACAACGGCATCTTCCCAACAGCCGACTAACGAATTGAATAAGTCACAGTTTGTGTTGGTTCTGGGAATTCGGTTATTGAATTTAGCGACTTTTTCTCCTTTCCGCGAAAAAAAGAATCTAGTGTGTAGGAGACAGTGGTCTGATCCCTTGTAGAATTTTAGGACCACAGTGACATCGGTTAAGCAAAACCTTATATTTACAATCATGTAGTCTATTTCGTTACGGTACTCTCTCGTTAAAGGTGGGGCTTACGGAATTGCGTGTTACCATGTTCGTCATGTTAAACTATTGTTTGTCATGTTAAATTCAGAGAGCCGCTCACCCTGTTCGTTCCATCCTAATCCATGGGTCCCAATGTGACGTTCCTCAGGCGTTCTTCTTGGCCCAATCTTGGCGCTAAAGTGTCCAACTATTATCCTTGAAGAATGAATGGTCTTCTCTGTAGAACTTCTCCAAGTCCATACAGAACGCTTGAACTTCTTCTTCATGGTTTGATGGCGGCGCGTAAACGACGAAGATTGGCAAAGGCGGTATTGATCCACACCTTTTTAATCGTAAACGTCCGATTCGTGCTACAAGCTATTCGAATGAATCTATGTTCATGGACAAACTCGTGTTGACGACAACACCGACGCCGCCTACGCCTCTACTGTCGCATTTTCCGAGGAACAGTTCTTCTCCAGTGTCACAGACGGCGTTGAATTAGTGGAGTCGTCTCGTCTCGGCCACCCCGGTGACGTCGCACTTTAGGACTGAGGACTCAGATGCAAGTGTACGTGCAGATCGTCACATTGCTTCTTCGTAATCCAGAGAGCTTCCATTGGTCCTGAGATTTTAGCAGCATTATCCATATTCTTCCTAGCCAACGCTGCGAAATTGTGGCTCTTTCAGGGTCAGTGGAATGACACTCGTTTTTTTTGCTGTGTTTAGCATTTTCATACCCACGTATAGCTTGCTGGGCTCTGAAAGTGGTGGTTGTTTATACTCTCGAGTAGCTTGCCAGGCTCTCCCAGAGTGGACATAGAGCTTATTTGTTGGTGGCGACTCCTAACCGCCTCCCATATACTTCTCTGTCACTTGATTGCAGGTTTTTGGCCGAATTGACTCGTAGAATACAATCCGCATAAAGCGAGAACGCACCCACACACGCATGCATGAATACGCCCGCCTAGCAAATACAGAAAGTATGTGCCAAATCAAGGGCGCGTTTGGCGCAGTGGTTGGAGGCGCCACTGCGACACGCACGTGGAATCGATCCATGCACCTATGGCCCACCAAACCTTCCATCCCTCCGGGGTCGGCAAATTGGTACCAGACTTGTCTGGGAGGATAGCAGCACCGGCTCGATACATCGGCAGGCCACCGCGAGTCATTGTAAAGGCGAGATATGCATTCAGTCACCTCCAACAATACTTAATGAAGTTGAATGCATAGCGCATCCCTCAAGGATTGATCAACGCCGAGAGCCTTATCCTTATCCTTTATGTGACAAATCGGGGTAAGAGAAACAGGGAATCCATCCCTTGAATCCGCCTGCGTCTCAGGCAAGCAAAGGTCGTTTTTGGTCCGCGATTAACCCGCTATCCGCCACCTGTGGACGCGCCTAATAGCTGGCGACGAACCGGCTCGAGATCCCTTATATGAGGGAGAGTCGTGGAGTTGTTCTACGTCATAATAAATACTATTAACAGTTTGGCGTACGTGTTCGACCTAAAGAAATTTACACAAGTCTTAATCAAGAGCAAAATGTTCTTTCTATCCTTTTTTTATTTTTTACACGATCCGTCTTGACACCCACTGCGCGGATTCCAGCACGTTTTACGTTCAATTCGTTTGCTCGCATCCTTCATCCACAAAGGACTTCGAACTTTCGTATGCCGATTCGGCTGCAATTTTGAGGACTGTGGTCCTTGTCACGAATGGGCTTCGTTGCTGTCTGAGCCAACCCTTTCTGGAGTCACTGGATCGTCAGGCACTTCCGTTACCACTTCGAGTGACTGTTCGATGATGCCACATTGCACTAGTGATGGAGGTGGTGATTACATGAGTTTACGTACAATGTGCCTAATGTCTTATAAAACGTGTGGCGACGAATATATTGCCGAAGCGGGTAGACTAATCCGCTTTCTGTAAAAGAACACCTAGTCGGTAAACTTAATTTTAAACCAAGTACTCCAGCAGCTGCATAGGACAAGGAAATATAAGGAAGATTTTGAAGTAAAAGTCACTATCCTCGCACAGAAATCCAAAACATCAACGCGTAAAACCCTTGAAGCGTTTAGAATAAATTCCAAAAATTCAAAAATGAACGGCAAGGAGGGGTATCTTGTGATCTAGGGTGACCTGGCGCCATATCTCAGGTCGATTCTCTAACCTGAACCAGGCATATTTTTCGTCCATGGTAATGCACTGTGCGGTTGGTCTCCACCAAGTAACTGAAATACTTCCGAAGAATTAGACATTTAGTGTTTAAAAGAAGGTGTTTATTATGTGAATGGATATTTATGTGCTATGTTCTGTCTGCTAAGCACATGGAAGTGTTTGGCTGTCTAGGTTGTATTACGTAAATTTAACCTTAAATTAAATTTCCAGGCTCTGAAGAAGGCGAACCCACCGAAACGTCGGCTATTGTGTGTTAACAAGTGCTGTAACATCGTCGCGTTTGCTCATCAAGAAAAACAGCGAATTGTTCTGGGACAAGTCTGGTAGAAATTTACCGTTTCTAATTTTACAAGCGAGAAATGTCATGATCACAATCCAAAGTATTACCTCAAAGACTAGCTCCACTATAGAATAAAAGAATAAAGGATAAAGCTCCAGGCGTTGATCAATCCTTGAGGGATACGCCGTGCATTCGACTTCATCAAGCATCGTTTGGAAGTGATTGAATGCAAACTTTGCTAATATAATGACTCGCAGTGGCCTACAGATGTATCGAGCCAACGCTGCTATCTTCGCAGACAAGTCTGGTACTAATTTGTCGACGCCGGAAGGATGAAGGCTTGGTGTGTTATGGACGCGCGAATCGATTCCACGTGTGTGTGGCAGGGCGCCTCCGACCACTGCGCTACACGTGCCCTTATTACAGAACACTCGTCACCAAAGTCTGGACACCATTTGGTTTCGAAGAAGGTATTGTACTAGACGATGGATATTCTGGACATTTTCGATTCCCGAATGAAAAAAATCGAAACCAAAGCACGTGAAAGTTTCCAGTTTTCATTCACTGGTATCACAAGTAGTAATATTACACCAAACTACGCCAGCGTCTCAACTTGGAGGGCTTAAGTCTTTGCAAATTGTAAAAAGCACTTTATGAAAACGGAAGAAAAGAATTCATCCAATTCATCTATTTCAAACGCAATATTACAATGCTTACAGTATGAAGGTGGCTTTAATCCATTGAAAATTCCACTGTTTGAGGAATATAGAAGATGTTAGGGTCATAGAAACGACTTTGCTTTATCGTTCCAGAGCTGCATATCAGCTCAAGTGTTTAGGAGTTCAGTTTCAAAATCGTTTAGAATTAGAACATCCAATTAGCTAAAAATTAACCTCAAATTCCTAAAATTCTTTACGCAAGTGCGGAAATCGTAAATATCGAAGATACATCGTAGGACACCAATTCACCCTTTTGGACAAAATTAAGTTTGTGGAGATGATACCACAATCAATCGAAATCAAATAGCGGCCTCGAAAGGGAAATATTCAGAATTGGCCTCTCCAGAAAATTTGAAATCATCTACCGGATCATTGAAAAGCAAATCTTGTTTTAAAGTGCTTGTAATTTAGAGAAATATCGAAATATTTCTCTCAAGTCTTTTGTGTATATTTCTTAATGTATCACCTGTCCAGCTGTCGTACCGTTGATCGTCGCAGAATTCCAACGGGCGCCAGTAAATCTTCCATTTCTCCCTGTCGCATTAAAGAGCAGTCTGGTGAGTTCTGCTTGCTCTACGGACTCACTGAGCACCATATGTTTCTTCTAGGGCTTTCGTGAAAACCTCTAATCATCGGATTGATCCTTGCGGTTGGCATCCCGAGGGTCCAGCCACTAATAGTTGTCATCCATCGATTGTCGTTCATACGTATTACGGGTCCAGTACACCTCATCTTCGGCAGTTTGGCATAAAATGGTGTCTATGACTTTTGATCGTTGACGCAGGTTGGAGCTTTGGATTCCCTCTCTCACGTAAATGATACGGGATTCGCCTAGCATCGTTCTTTCGACTACGCGTTCTATAACGCATTCTTAGTTTCTGCATTTCTTAATGCATGAGAAATTAATCTACGATGTTGCTTGTGTTACGGATCGACTATTTTGTTTGAAATTTGCAAATCCTACAGACGTCCTGGCTCCACCTAGTAACGGTGTGCCAAACTATATCGACGTTTGGAAGCTTAGAGATCGATTATTCAAGCGCAAAAATGTTGGAGTACCATTAGAAAAGACATGGTCACGTTGACCTAAAGGCAATCAAGAACTTTCATGCAAAACTCAAGTCTACTAGATCTGTAGATAATACCCCAACAGGATTGTAGGTCTCGTTCATCCCAATCGATATCGTGAATTGCTCAATGCACAGTTCCTCGGAAGATGGATGGATCGCCGTGATCTGAATAAATGGTCGGCTAGAAGCTTTCATTTAACACTCCACGACGGTGAAGTCAGGTGATGCGGTTCCTGGGTTGATTGGAAAGCTGGTGGCGAATGATAACGTCCATATCGAATTTTAAAACTGAACCCCATGCTGTACGCTTTCTTCTGGTAACCAGTTATTGAAAAACTTTAGTTCCGAAATAAATCATATGAATTTTAAAACACTGAAAGACTTGAATGACTTTTACCGACATGACATCTATAGGTGTGATTTTCTTTCCGATGCTTTATTTTGGTTCACAGAAGCTTTTTCACACTTCTTGCAATCAAGCGATAGCCCATCAAACGCAGATGATTATAGCGTCTATAGGAGCATGTCTTCTGAATAATTTCCTTACCAGTTTCTCATTTTGCGGTCAGAGACTATTCCCGTTAAAGGAAGTGAGCCGCTCAAAATGTGTGACCAATGAAAAGGCACAGAGACGCCTATTCTTCGAACGACTGGCAACGCATCCAGTGTGCAGGACCATTTTTGACAAGCAGTTTTTCCATTCTTCAATCCCCATGATAGCTTTTCGATATACTATGAAATGAAAGGAAATCTAAACCGAAAGTAGACAACGCGATATTCCTTGTAGAACTTCTATAGCATCATTGAATGCCGACAGCAGTGTGACTGCATACAGACGGGTGTTGTTCCTCACATACAAATGTGTAAAAAAAAACCCTCGGCGTTGATCAATCCCTGAGGGATGCGCGATTCATTCGGCTTCATTAAGCATCGTTGGGAAATGATTGAATGCATATCTGCCTGTTACAATGACTCGCAGTGCCCTACCGATGTTTTGAGCCAGTACTGCTATCCTCTCAAACGAGTCCGATACCAATTCGCCGACATCTGAGGGATGGAAGGCTTGGCGAGACACGGGCTCTGATAATATTTATTATTTTTTCATTCTTTTTACACTAATTCTGTTTAGTATTTATTTTTATGTTCTAAATCTTTGACTTTTTCTATTTGACATCATCATCGAAATATTCTTAGTGGCATGGGTGTAGCCAGTAGAATCTCTATTAAAAGCGTTACCCCATTCTACTCACAATCACTATTCATATCCTTTATCAAAGCCCACGTAAAAAACATTTCTAGCGATTTTAATTCATTTAATTTTTTAAATTAATTTAATTCATTAATTCAAAAATTCACTGATTTTTAACAACTTACTTAGGTCTCCACATTCGATGAAACCCCCCACCTAATGTTCACCAAAAATTCCTGAATTGAAACCACGAAACTTACTATGTAGAATATGTTCAAAAAAGAAACACTTTTACCCACCGCCAATTTCTTGCTGTTCCCGGAATATCGCTCCCATCATGCAAACGATTCAGAAAATTTTCCAGAATTCGGTTTATTCGTTCCTAAAGTTGTTTTCCATTTATGTCAAAAGTAGTAAACCGAATAAGCATGGAAATTAAAAATTCGCCTCATTCGGAGAATGTTCAGGGTTCTGCTTAAGGATAATTTTGTCACATCTACTTAGATTCAGGATTCATTTGAGTACTCTGAGGAAATACATCACCTACACCTGCTGTAAATTCACCTGTATCACCTGTAATCCCGTTGATCGTCGAGTGACTCGAGCGGGCGCCAGTAAATCCTCCATTTTTCCCTATCGCGTGCAAAAGTAGCCCAGTGTGTTCTCCTCGCTTAAGGGACTCGTCGAGCATCATATCTTTCTTCTATCTTGTATCTATCTTTCTTCGTCGTCGTCATGGCTGCTGAATACCTCCTAGTCCATCGGAAATAGACGCTAGTGTTTTGAGAACCGGTACGCTTAAGAGATTGAAAGCATCATAGGAATATAGAAGAGACTTTGTTCTATCGCTTCATTGGTAGAAACGGTATGTATCCTTCCATTTACTACACAGTACTATGGCCCATCATATAAATACATTACTGTCGGCAACATGAGAGTTTTTGAGCTTATGCTGGGCCTATTTTTCTATTTACTACAGCCGTTCATCTTGGTCTTGTAATTGGCGAAGCTTCGGCGGGCTTTGCGAATGCTTTTCCCGGCCTCTGCAGTTTCGACCACTACTGCTACTCTTGGCTCTCTTAGATCTTTTTTATCGCCTGTCTGCATCGTTTCGCAAGTTCGGATATTAGCTCGCGGTTGCCTGCACCTCGTGCAATTCCACGCTGGCGTATCAGGTAAAAGTTTCTACGTACTCGTCCTACCCAACGCTGCGAAATTGGGGGCTCTTTCGGGGTCAGGGGAATGAGGACCGTTTTTTTACTGTGTTTAGCATATTTGATACCCACGTATAGCTTGCTGGGCTCTGAACGTGGGGGCTGGTTATACTCACGGGTAGCTTGCCAGGCTCTCCCAGAGTGGACATGGAGCTTATTTGTTGGAGGCGATTCCTAACCGCCTCCCATATACTTCCCTGTCACTTGATTGCAGGCTTTTGTCCGAATCGACTCGTAGAATACAATCCGCATTAAGCGAGAACGCACCCACACACGCATGCATGAATACGCCTAGCAAATACAGAAAGTATGTGCCAAACCGGCGCAGTAGAAACAGGGAGTCCATCCCCTGGATTCACCTGCGTATCGGGGAAGCAAAGTCGCTTTTGGTCCGCGATTAACCCCCTATCCGCCATCTGGAGACGCGCCACGTAGCCTCGCGACTAACCGGCTCGAGATCCCTCATATGAGGGAGATCCGTGGGCTGTAAATTACAGGCCTTTATTCATAGGTTTCACGGAGAAGGTAACTTTTATAATGAAATATAACACCATGTCATATTAATTTAAACAGCAAACGGCTCCCAAGTGGCTATCTGTTACACTACAATTTGCAATCGATCGAATAATGCTAGTTGCTTATCAAATGACTTCAAAGCTATGCCAAATACTTCGATTTTCCCCGAAGTTTGTACCTCGTCTAGGTCACTATCACTGAGGAGTTCAACGAGAACTAAAGGCACTCGAGTTGAGCGTTTCTGGAATTGCACGACACAAAATTGATTGTAATGGAAACCATCAGACCTTTGCAGAATGATTTGAAATTGTAGAGAAGGAAACTATATGATTCTACTCAGAAACGAAGATGTTTTAAAAAAAATCCCGTCTGAACCTTGGTGAATATGTTGTGCTAACGATGACATGGAATTGATAATGTGAAATTTCTGCCCCGAGTTTTTCGGTTACGCAATACTAAGGCCTATTTTCAGACTTGGATGGACCATTTACTCGATTCATGCGGAATGCAGAATACTGTTGTTTTCAGTTCCCAGGTTCGACTTTCTATTAACCTCGGCATTGGAATATGAATGCGTAGTTTTCAGCAATCGCGAGTCAGCGTGTCGCTCTCCTTCTGAACTTATCTCCTGCGGTAACTACTAAGCCATAAGCTGCTGAATGGACAAGCCATTCAGCAGCTTATGGCTCTCTTAAAAGAGTGCCTAAACTGCTCGATCTTCAGATGGTCTTCGAAGATGTTTTAAAAAAAATCCCGTCTGAACCTTGGTGAATATGTTGTGCTAACGATGACATGGAATTGATAATGTGAAATTTCTGCCCCGAGTTTTTCGGTTACGCAATACTAAGGCCTATTTTCAGACTTGGATGGACCATTTACTCGATTCATGCGGAATGCAGAATACTGTTGTTTTCAGTTCCCAGGTTCGACTTTCTATTAACCTCGGCATTGGAATATGAATGCGTAGTTTTCAGCAATCGCGAGGTTGTAATACAGCATACGTTTACTTCCATAGAAAAGCGCACAATACAATACAACACAACGTGAAAAATATGTTTCTAACAGCTACCTCTGTGTGCACAACCAGGGAACTAAAGGAAGAATCACGCGACTTGGCTCGGTATATAGCCATCTCCAATAGTTACGAAGTAGTTATCGCAGCAGATAAGTTCAGAAGGAGAGCGACACGCCGAAACGAAACACTTGGCCAAAAGAAGGTTCCGTTTATGTT
>MQTX01000040.1:4114229-4161412 GCA_009735665.1 Angiostrongylus cantonensis
GGCCTAATAAATTGTATATCAGCATACCCTTCCAGGCTCTGAAGAAGGCGATACTGCCGAAACGTCAGCTACTGTTGTGTTGTATTGTATTGTGTGCTTTTCTATGGAAGTAAATGTATGCTGTATAACAACCTCACGATTGCTGAACAAGAAAACTACTGTTGTTTTCTTCCACTGCAATCATTGTCCATGATGACGGTAGTTTTCGAGCTGAACGATTTTCATGTTACTCCATGACGGCTTTCAGTTGCTAGTGTTCTCGTTGAGCTGCACGTAAACATGTGCTTCCAACTTGTAGGTAGTTATCACAGAGGAGGCGTGCGCTCACTTATAAAAGCTCTCTGGACATGATTGAATGCATATCTGGCCTTTACAATGACTCGCGGTGGCCTGCCGATGTATCGAGCCAGTGCTGCTATCCTCCCAGACAAGTATGGTACCAACTTGCCGACTTCGGAGGGATGGAAGGCATGGTAGGCCATGGACGCATTCCACGTGCGCGTCACAGTGGCGCTTCCAACCACTGCGCCCTTGTGTCCATTTATAGTTCACACTGTTGTCATTGTCATCCATCTGTTGTTAAGTCTTCTCATTACATTATCAACATTCGTTCCTCGGGGCGCGTGTGGCGCAGTGGTTGGAGGCGCTACTGCGCCGCGCACGTGGAATCGATTCCTGCGCCCATGGCCCATCAAGCCTTCCATCCCTTCGGGGTCGACAAATTGGTACCAGACTTGTCTGGGAGGATAGCAGCACTGGCTCGATACATCGGCAGGCCACCGCGTTGAAAAGGCTAGATATGCATTCAGTCACCTTAAACGATACTTAATGAAGTAGAATGCAAGGCGCATCCCTCGAGGATTGATCAACGCCGAGAGCTTTATCCTTTTATCCTTTCGTTCCTCCATATTTCACTTTTGAAAACGTATTCTTGTGGATGTCGAAGACGAAATATTTTCGTAAAGTCTAAAATGAGAAGCTATTTTCCATACTCTAAGTACCGTATAATGCTGGATACATATTGTGTAGTGGTTAGAGGTGTGCTGCAATACACACATAATCGATTTCGCCCGCGCCCTGGGCTCACCAAACTCGCCTTCACTCTGGAGTTGGATACATTACTACCAGACTCTTCTCAGATGGAGGGTGGCAGCACTGACTTGGTACATCGGTAGGCAAGCGCATGCAATTGTACATACCAACTACTAACTCATTCAGTCACGATTAACGATGACTGGTGAAGTATGCATTATTACAAATCCGTCACGAATCGATCAACACCGAACGAGGAATTTGCCATATATGTAGATAGCCTTTTTGTCTCCACCGTAGACTCAAATATCCACTTGCAATATAATGAACAATTTTGATGAAATAGAGTGCGTTTGTTGAAGTAGCTCTCTTAACGAGATGGCAACGCTTTGATAGAAGGGCTATACAACCGTGATGCATTAGCGACAGCAGAATGTTAAAGCTTGCAGATTGATAGCAAAACTTATTTTTAAATTTTTCTTGGTATTAAAAGATTAAAGGGATTATGACAAGATGAGATGAGAGAAGAGGTGAAGATGATAAAGAAATTATAACGACCAGGGGTGATAACTGATGCTTCCAATATGTGTTTAGATTAGCTGGTAAATAAAGTATTTCCAATCTAAAGTATCAAGCATTCGGTAGTGATAAACACGCATGCGTCACCCTCTTCGTGCACAAGCGTGTTGCCATCGAGGTCAGAGGAGGAGATGGATTCAAAAAGTCAAACACTTGCCTGTGATAGAAGCCGCTCACGGTCGTCACTTGGGACGACATTCATTGTTGGCCAGCTACGTTACCTCAGCACTGTAGTCATCGGTAGCCACTAACAAACAACGATAAAATGTAAACGATGAGATTCATTACGTTACCAATTTATTCAGACATTGACGACGGGGTCTTAAAAACTAGAAAAAAAAATGACAAAGTGCAACAAAGAATGACGAATCAGAAAGGAAATGTTATAAAAAACATCCATAATACGACGCAAAACGGTTCATTACGATGTTCACTTGGGTCACTGTATCCATTCAGTTTTCAGAATCTAGTAATGTTAAGTTAGTGCTAAGCGTATGGTAAGCAATGAAGATTCAAGGATATGATAACATTACTTAGAAGTGATTACCACAACACATTAAATCACATGGATGCCCTATTTGTTCGTTAAAGACGTCCTCTCTTGCCAATTTTGCAGTTCTACCGAGAATGATGGGCGCATGTGGCGCAGTGGTTGGAGGCGCCATTGCGGCACACACGTGGAATCGATCCCATCGCACATGGCCCACCAAGCATTCCATTCCTCCGGGGTCGGCAAATTGGTACCAGACTTGTTTGGGAGGATAGCAGCATTGGCTCAATACATCGGTAGGCCACCTCCAGACATTGTAAAAGTCAGTTAGTAATTTACGGCATTAAGAGATGCTTAAGAAAAAGTGGTCTTGAAAATCATGTTACGACTACTGATATCCCACCCAATACCACTACGCCGTCAGTTAGTACGCAACCGTCTTTATGATCGTTTGTGCAGCTCAGGGAAACTGTATGATCTGTCCCAACGGGAGAGACGGGGATTGCATGAGTTTAGGTATGATATACTTGATCTCAGGTAACGCATGCGGTGAGGAATACAATTGGGAAACGGGTAGACCACCTTGTGTCCGCATAAAAGAACACCTTGATGGGAAGGTTAAAATACGTTAATACACTCCTCTAGGTAAGCATAGGGCACAAAAGCACAACGGCGATGATTTTGAAGTGACTGTGCGTATCCTAGCGCAGGAATCGAAAACATCAACGCCCAAAACCTTTGAGGCGTTTTGGATAAACAAAAAAGCTCTCGGCGTTGATCAATCCCTGAGGGATGCGCCATGCATTCGACTTCATTAAATTTCGTTGTAGGTGATTGAATGCATATCTGGCCTTTACAATGACTCGCGGTGGCCGGCCGATGTATCGAGCCAGTGCTGCTATCCTCCCAGACAAGTCTGGTACCAATTTGCAGACCCCGGAGGGGTGGAAGGCTTGGTGGGCCATGGGCGCATTCCACGTGCGCGTCGCAGTGGCGCCTCCAATCACTGCGCCACACGCGCCCCGGCGTTTTGGATAAATTTCAAAAATCCAAAGATGAACCGGAAAGACGAATGCCTCACTATCACACGTGACCTAGCGCCCTATTTCAAAATGATATTTTGACCTTGGGGTCTGTCTTGCTCGTGAGCCCACGTGAACAACGTGTGGGTCAGTCCTACTCGTTGCATCACAGTGAGTATCCTTTCTGTTCAATATGGCGTCTGTTCAAAAGTTTTATCTTCATTAATACTTTAGCCTTTTTTCCACCGAATAATTAAAGTATTTTAATATAAAGTACGTCTAGGCCATGAGGAAGGCGAAATCGCCGAAACGTCAGCCATCCACCAATAAAACCAACAATGACAACAACGACAACGACAACGACGACATATTCCAACCTCACATCAGCTAAAGAAGATCAATTTATGAGATCATATAAATAAATATTGTAAAAGTCAGATATGCATTCAATCACCTCCAAACGATGCTTAATGAAATCGAATGCATGGCGCATCCCTCGGGGATTGATTAACGGCGAGGATTATCCTTTATTTTATCTTACCGAAAATGATGGCTTTGAGCTCGTTGCCAAAGAATTGCAATAAAACCTATGGGCATATTTTTTCCCTGAGTACGGAGAACTTATGCTTGCTATAGCTTTAGTTTCAGTGCTTAAATTACAAGATGCTTTAAGAGAAGAGAAAGACAACATACTATCCACCAATCGAAGATTAAATTGAAAGAGTTGGTAGTAACGAAATCACCTAGGAGAAGAGTTACTGGGAAACTAAGGGAGTAATGAAGCCACGATCACAGCACGACACTCTTCAACAAGTTTCAGATCCAATGATCTTGAGATTTTCGTTGTTTTTCTTTCGACCGCGAATTCGAAAACCGACTGAGGGTCCGGGTCCAAAATCTGACGTTACAGACGAATGAGGTCAGGACTGAGGATCCAGGTTTTGCAAACATCTCAGCATCTTTGTGGCAGTATTTCACGTAATGCTCTGTCACGGAAATATAGTAGGCAGTTCTTTTCTTGTTCAGCAATCACGAGGTTGTTATATAGCATGTATTTACTTCCATAGAAAAACACACAATACAATACAACAGCAGCTGGACGTTTCGGCAGCATCGCCTTCTTCAGAGCCGCTTTTTTAAACTTGATTTCCAATGAGGAAGGCTAGAACAGCTGATGTCGCATATGGTTGAATAGGCAGTGAATAAGACTTCAAGCATAAAGTCTCTTACTTTTGATTTGCTTTTTAAAATCAACAACACAAGTTACTCCTCGGAAATGAGTTCTGGAAAGAGGTGCAACATGGTTGTGTGCGGGTTCACAAACAATGAACATGTCGCGAATCGATCGATATTTGCGACGACGTGCAGCTGATCGGTCAATCGAACAAAATCCAGTCAAATGGGACGAAAATGAGTCAGAGTTATGGAATTCAACTCCAAATTGTTGTTCGGTGAATTCGTAAGAGGAAAGACGGAAATAAAACCTTACGTGCTCTAAAAGGGCGTGTGTGGCGCAGTGGTTGGAGGCGCCACTGCTGTGCACGTTTGTATCCCAGGACAACCTAGTACATAGATACCGTGCTCTAGTGATGGAAACTAATGAAATATGCACAATTTATGAAAATAATAACATTCAGGACCCACAAAGATTCTATCTAGTGAACAAGACACTACTTCGTCAGAGGAACTTCCTGAAAAATCAGTTCCCGCGACGGCAACAAGTAGTTGAGGATAACTTCAAGATGGTCGAGATATTTCACCATGAAGTTCTCGAACGTCTCACGGTTTACCTCAGTTGCTGCCCGATGAGTGTATCATAAAGCTTGTTTAACCAATTCTTTCAAAACAGCCTTGATACAAGTGCTGTAACAGCATCTTAGCATATAAAAATAGAAATCGTACATATTTACAAAAACCGCTTCCCACATCTCCAGTTCTCGAGCCTTGGAATTCCTGCCAAACACACTGCCAATAATACAACTGATTAAATACTTTCATCGGAACTTATGATGGGACTAACGAATCCATTCCACGATTAATAACCCCGGTCACCGTTGTGCGGTCTATTGCTCCTTTATGTGCTGACAAATTAAGGATGAGACACAAAAAATCAAGCATCTTCACCCTCCTATGCACTCGGCAACTCTGGAAACAGAAATGCCGAGTATTAATGCACGAAAACTTCCACTTTAATAAAAAAGGAGATATCACCCATGCTCGAAGAAATTCGTGTATACACGAAAGACTAAGTAACCCCTCTTTGAGGAATTCACTCGTATTCAGTCACACTCCCTCTTTTTTTAGTTGACTACACCATTTGGAGACGATAAGCTTCAGATTCGTCATTCTCATCATCATCATCTCCTGTATTATCGTTTCCTAAGATGAAATTAGATCTGGCAGAAGAAAATATTTATTATAAAAAACGTAGTACACATTGTTGCACCCAACGGACTTAGTCTGTTAAAAACGAGTCTGCACAATCATCAACACAAACTGATGACATGTAGAATGAATTAACTAACGATTTCAAATCAACAACGATCATGGTAAGTCAACTGAGTTGCTATGAATTAAGAAGTCACTTAGTCATCAGAAATCATGCAACAAAAGGAGACACAGAACCAGATTCATGAAAAACGAAACTTATTTTTAAATTCATCTCATATTTAAACAGTCTTAAATCACATACTTAATACTTACGGGTACGCTGCCCTGTGTCCCCTTAACAGATATCAGAACGAAATATGAATCTTATACGACTGAGTAATACTAACCAATGGTTTCCGTATTGTTAGTGTCCTTCGATCGCCGTTGTACGAAAATTCCAGTGTATCTGTTGGGTCCGAGGACCTAATTACCTAAAAACGAGACGATCTTCTGAACAAATGAAATAAAAAAACTCGAAAGAAAACTAAAACTTAGATCTTCGTATTATTTCAGGCATACTAGAATTACAAACTTGTACTTACTACTTGGATGGCTCACCTTCACCGATTGTGCGGGACAGAGCACAGTTTATATTTTTCCGGAGTTTTCCTGGTTTAGCCAATGTGGTTCTCTGGGGTAGTCAACAATACAGACAGTCGCCGCCCTTGTAGATCAGAGCAAGATTTGCCGCCATGCGACTACTTTGAAGCCAAAACAGTGGTGGGTCCTGTCATTGGTTTACTCTCACTGAATTACCTGATGGAAACCCCGAACTCCTTGTCAGCTTGGAAGGCTCTATTGGGAAGATGTATCCTCCTGCTGTATACCGCAGCCCGACACCCAGGAACACCTCACAGTCACGAAGAGGCGGTAAATCGTTGGGAGGTATAAACTTGTACTTAATTTAATTAGTAGAATGCATCGTTTGCGAACTCGAGGTTGTTATACAGCATACATTTACTTCCATAGAAAACACACAATACAATACAACAGTAGCTGACGTTTCGGCAGTATCGCGTTCATCAGAGCCTAGAATATATACAAAAGCATAGCGGAGACGATTTTGAATTTAAAATCAATATCCTCGCACAGGAGACTAAGACACCAACGCACAAACTTCTTGAGGCTTTTTAGATAAATGCCAAAAATCTCGCAATGAATAGCGGGAAGGAATGCCCAGAGGTCACACGCGACCTGGCCCCATATCTTCGGATCAATTTCTGATGTGGTGTGGCGCTGTCATCATCCATATGCGACTATAATGAGCTGTTCTAACCTTCCTCATTAGAAGTCACGTAATAAGCGGTGGGTGGCTGTTGAAATGTAATTACCATAGAGTTCTCTTTTTGTAAGCGTTATTGAAGTGCTTGGCTTAATAAATTGTATATCAGTATGCCCTTCCAGGCTCTGAAGAAGGCGATTCTGCCGAAACGTCAGCTACGACTGTATTGAATGTGTGTTATTGCATGGCAGTAAACGTATGGTGTTTAACGACCTTGCGATTGCTGAACAAGAAAACGACGCATTCATGAGCTGATTCAAAATTAATGATCGTTTTTATTTTTATCGCTATGAAATTTGCACAGGAACTCTGCAACAAATATTTTTTTGAAATATTTTGATGTACACTAGTTCAAAGCTTATTTCCTGTCTGACTATTTGTGCTAACACATCATTTTCAGTGACTTAAGGTTGGTCAGAAAATAATGCTCTCGAAAGATAAAGATCAGATTGTCCTGTTTTATGAATTAAAACTTGAACATAAATCAACAATAACAGTGATAAAACAATCGAAACCAACTAGTTAGTAAAGCGCCGTATATTCGATTTCATTAAACATCGGTGGATGAATGTATATTTAGCCAAAACAGTGACTTGCGGTGGCTTACGATGTACGAAGTTATTATATTTTATCATCCCAAATAATATTGGTAGCAATATCTGACTCCTTGAATTTAGGAATGGGATTGTCTTGTGTAACTAGCCACACGTCGTAGATAGTATAAAAGAGTAGTGAAAATGCAAAATGTTATCAAAGCATAGCCCAGAAAAGGATTCGGATACACAGTGAAACATCATTTTTAAGGTTTCCAATTGGTGGTATGATCCCTAATAACAGAGATCTTGCAAGACAGCAGTACTTGATGGCAACTATCTAACGTAGAAAGTCGAACCACTATCACATTCACTTCGAAAACAACCTGGACAGTTGTAGAAAATCCAACGCTCACAATTAAATTCAATTCGCAATTAATTAATTAATCAATCAATTAACTATAATCAATTCAATCGGTTATTACTTAAAAGACAATGTAAAGGCGTAAACGTTTCGTAAAAAGGGTGGTGCACTTGCTGCACGAATAGCAGTGAAAGCGTCGGCGTGAAGTCTGTTTCCTACTTATGCACTGTAAAAACGACCCAGTTCTTGACAGCACTACGAAGAACGGTAAAAATTGAGACGAACATGACAACCGTTGACGTTCAAGATCGAAATGAAGCCCCTAGACACTTTCGAAACTCTAAACCGCTAAGATTCAAAACTTTTCACTAAATGATTTTATCTGTCAAGGGCGAAAAAGTCATAATGAGTACCGAGGTACAGGTCCAAATTCGCCTTTGGTAAGTATTTTGGAGACTCATAAAATTCTAAGCCGCCTGAGCCCACTTTTCATCGGACAACATAAGATCAAAAAGTGAATCTTTTTTGCAGGATTGCAACGCAGCGAAGAGGAGAACTCCTAATAATGACCTTGCTAACACTCGTTAAATCCATACAGCACCCGTTTATTAAGGTCCTCAAACTTTTCAGTGCCGTCCAAATTACCAAACACTACTAGATCGTGAATGTTAAATCCCTTCAACCTTTCAAGTACTTCTTAGAGAAACGACTTAAGCTGTTGTCTTCATATAGTCGCTGTCGCCTATGGGTAGCCCTGACCCTATTCTTCACGAAGACCCAAATCTCCGATATAAAAAACTCGTACCATATGCGTACTTAGCATCTGAAAATCCTCTAGCCCAGACTACAATGGTATCTCGACTTGCTACCGTTGATTTACATCCCAATTTGATTCGAAAACTTCATTATAAACGGGTCTAAAATAATTGTAATCCATGATCCAAAACAAAAAAAAATATGTCAGGAAAAATGGAGAAAAGAACTTATACGTGTGAACCTAAAGGTGATTCCCAAGATTTCTCATTGTTTCACGAATTTCCAACGTTTTTTCAACAACTTTCAAAATTTTCTCAAAAAAAAACCCTAAAATGAGTCCGAAAACCCAACAGAGAAGGCAAAAAATTTTTCAGCTGCAATCAAAGACTGTTATAAAGCATGCCAATTCCACTAAAATTATTCTTGTAAATATTGTATTCTCGTTCGTAGAACTGGCGTACATAAGAAAGAACATATTCAGCAGGAAGTGAAGTAAAAAAAAAAAAAACCAACCGATATGTTATGAGGAGCACGCGCCAAACCTTGCACTACTATTCGCTCAATCCATGTCTCAGTTTCAAAACCGCTGCTATCAGACGTTGGTTGACCAGCAATCATTGAATTGGTGGGCGATTCTGTTCTGAAAGCACATACAGGTGAAATTCACCAACTCTAATACACAGAGAGATACAAATGTCTCACTTGTATTCCATTTCAGCTGATATATACGCTCCTTTGATGTAGTCGTGTGTAGCACCGTCATCAAGATAGACACTACCTTTAGCATACCCCTTTTCGTCAAGAGCAATGAACAACGTTAGGGGATCCTGTGTGTGAAAGGAAAATATTGTAAACAAAACCACAAAAGCAAAACAGTTACAGAAACCTGCTAAGTCTCACTTGTATCATAAGAGTTGATGCACGCCTAATTCGTTGCCAGGATGGTATAATAGTGCCTCCACGCTGGAAAACTGGCACATGGGTAATTGGGACATCCACATGTGATACACCAGCCGTTCGTTCAATACCAGATTCCCAGTCAAACCAACGTGTTTTCTAATAAGCACCATTAAGTAAATGCAATCACTTTTTTAAATTTACTGCCTAATCTTTATTCATATCAGGGTATACTGTGAAATATTTCTACAATGATGCTGAGATATATGCAAAACTCCGAACCACAGGTGTCTGCGATGAGAATCAAACACACTATTACTCTTTCCGGGGAATTCTCGCCGTGGTTTTATAGGTGCATTTCAGAAAATGCCTAGGATACTGGCAACACTCTAACTTCATTACGACCCTTTATCGACTACAGTGTACTTTAGTCGCCTAGTGTCAATTGTATACATGTATTATGGTTTAATGGGGCTAAAGTGTGAGGCAGTGAGCATGCTAGCCCCGAATAGCGTAACAGCGTGGTCGATCCCCACCGCAGACACTTGCGGCCCGGAGTTTTGCAAATATCTCAACATCATTGTTGTTTTGAACGAGCTACGAAATAGTGCCACAGAAATCGAACATAAAGTTGGAAGTTCAATTCATAAAGCATATGGAGAAACACATTAAAAACCTTATTCTGCTCCGTTGGAAAATCAATTTTCACGCTGTATGTGTCCTTCTCAACGACAGGGCGTACCAACAGTGCGCTACCGACCATCCAAGTCTCAAAAACAAAAGTACTACAACGCAAAGGTTTTTGTGACGAATGTTTAGACTCTAAACGCAACCAAATTGTCTAATAAACCTTTTCTTCTTGATACAAGTTCTCCTCATTGGGAAATTCAAACCACATCGGTCGCATAGGAGGTGCACCAGTGACCATATGCTCATGGAAAAGGGTATACCTGAGAAAGTATTGCTTCAGCGCCACATTTTAACCAAAGATATCATAATATTTGATTAATTACATGGATCGTATATGATCGAACAGGAATGTGAGAGCTTACGTTGTTTATTACGAAGAACACGACCACCTGTGGCAATTCATAGCTTGCGAAGCCGTGGCCTCCAAGTTAAACACAAAAATCTCTCACTGGAGAGCAACGCAACTAAGGAAGATACCGTCATCGACAAAAAGCATGTAGAAGAATACCGAAGGATTGACCGATTTTAAGGAAATGATAAAAACCAAAGATAATAAAGCGAGAAGCGATGGTGGAAAAAAAATTGAAGAAAAGATGCCTGTCACTGAGAACTACTGAATAATGTGTCAGCATGGTTGAGCACAAATAGTAGGCCATTGTCAGTACTATACCTTTGCTTAAAAAGCTGCATATAAGCGGCAAAAGAAGATACTGAAGAATGTTGCAGCATTTGTCGAATATATAAAGGATTGGAAGCCATACGCAATCCTATTAGGATCTTGCCAACTATTGGGTAAGGATGAGTGGTCAAGATAAGTAACGTATAGTCAATCATCAAAGCACTGGCTCGGCTTTTCACATATTAAAGGATAAAGGATAAAACTCCAGGCATTTTTCAACCGTTGAGGGATGCGCCATGCATTCGACTTCACTAAGCATCGTTGGAGGTGATTGAATGCATATCTGGTCTTTAGAATGACTCACGGTGTCCTATCGATGTATCGAGTCAGTTCTGTTATCCTCCCAGACAAATTTTGTACCGATTTGCCAACCCCGAAGGAAGAAGGACATGCTGCTTTTCATAATGTAATATTACCATTAAGGTGGAAATCAAGAAGTTGGTATTCTACGGCATATCCATATAATAGTGGAACTCATTGACGTACGAAAATGGTACAAGACGCACATACCTCATCTTCATCAATTTGAAGAAGACCGCTAGTTCAGCTGAAATGGAAATAAACACCTTGGACAGCGTGCAACAGCACTCAACGCAGAAAGATACATCATGGATTCTATAGTTACCTCACAAACATAACTTCGCATACTATAACGACATCAGCGATACAGAAAAACAGAATTCGTGCGGATAAGCGTCATCTTCTCAAAAATCACAGCCACTCTCGAAAACCCGACTCGACTAGTCGACCGTCTGTGTTTTCACCAAGAACACTTAGGCTTTTGTGTCACATAATAAAACCGTTTTTGTGAGACGAAGCAGCATCCAGGTGCAAGGACTAAGAGTAAGTTACGTATATATGTCTTAACGATAACTGCTAGAAAAACCTTTAGTACGGAGTTCAAAGATTTCCAATCGCACATGACCTCCAATCCTAAGATGTGCACAGAGTTCACTGAAAATGTGACGATTTTAGTACTTCTAGAGCAATCAAAACCCAAGGGGAAACCTTGATAGGTGACAAGGGCGAATACAGGATTTATTTCGTGTTCTGGTGAGTTTGATAATCAAGGACATGTGCTAAGGTCGATAATAGTGATAGGATAGGACACTACACACTTAATAATACATGAAGAGCTTCTGTAAAGCTGCAATGCAAAAAGTCACATAAACCAAAAATCACCCATTGCAAGTATGACTAGCCATAATCAACTATTGGAGAAAAGCTTACCAATATGGAAGTAAAGCATATCGTCTTCTGATAGCTTGGCGGATTGCTTGCAGAGTTTGGCTTGAGAATAACCACGGTTCACGTCTCTTGGTATCAATGTGAGCATGGGCCCTAAATAGAGGGATCAGAAAATCGCAAATACGAATAATACTAATAGAAGATAGCACCAAACGTTGCATCAAAACCACTGGACAAATGCACTACCTCATCATCATTTTCCTCCAGCTCTAAAACGTTTAATTCCTCTGAAAGTAAAACAATATTTGACGTTCTAACAGTTTTTATTAGGATAAATTCATTTCCTTAGTCTTTTATTTAAGCGTCGTAGCTATATAATCCACTACCTCGTCCTCTTCGCTTAGACGAAAATAACTGGAGTAATGGCACAGTTCTTTAGAGTCGTTGAAAAAAAACCATGCTTTCCACCAGATGAGGCTTGCCCCAGCAAAGCGTTTGCAAAATCCACACGGGGAACCACAAATGGGAATGGATTTGACAAGGTGGCAGGCCTTTTTAGTTTACTCCCATAATCAAGACTACTCATGACAACTAACAATTCTTGAATCACTTCTCTTAACAACGTAGTCTCCGGCGAGAGATAGCATAATGAATTCAGACAGATTACTATGAAATAAAACTTTTACTTACTGATTATTCTTTTTCTACTGCAGATTATTATGTGAAATTCAACCACCAGGATGCTAAGATATGAACAAAACTCGGAATCTCAGCTGGGCTTCCAACCCGTTATTACAATTATGGAGGACTTACGTGCTCTACACCATGTCAACTGATGCCCTTTGCTTTGGCTTCATCTCCGCTAGTTTCTACTCCAAAGGTGATATCATTAATCACTCTTGGACGGGAATTGTTTGGAGAGCACAAATTGGGTTTCGCTCGTAGCTCAGCATCCTTGTGGTTGTATTTCACATAAGATCCTGCCATGAAAAAAGAACAGGCAGTAAGTAAAAATTACAACATTACGAAATAGTTTTGCGTAAATGCTCTCACCGTTACCCCACGGGTTTTTACAGGATCGGACCATCGCCATCTTCGAGCAAAATTTTTTCAGATATCCCAGCTACAAAGGGAGATCATAAAGGAACAAGAATAGTGGATGAAGCTTCAGAGATTGGTAAGAGCTTCCTCAATACCCCACGCTTTTTGAGTTAAAACTCCAAAATGATTTCTGTATAGCACAAACGGAATAGCCACTGCATCCAGTTCAAAGAAGATTGCATACACTTTATAAACCAATATCTTTCACAGCCACGACTGTTCCCACACCCTAAGATAAATGTCACTCTAACGGTTCTCCTTTCCGATGTCTGGCATGTTGCTTCTTCGATTAAGATCCAGACAGACCGGAATCGAATCTGAGAATCTGAAAAACCTTTCCCAACTACTCATCAATACACTGCCCGACTTTTCAAACGTTTCCTGTTAAAATGCAAGATTCCGAAGCAATGGAGAACCAGCAGGACTGTGTTGCTACACAAGAAGAGAAACCATTGATAACATGACATCGGCAGCTATCGATCAATTGGCACAGTGTCTGTATTCCACAAGCTCGTCATTCAAGTCGTTCTGAACAGAACCAACAGAACATAGGATGAAGGTCAGTTGTGTGAGCAATGAGTGTTTCCAAATGGTCAACATTATGAGTCACAACGAAACAAAATGAAGAAAAGCTAGATTGACACAATAGAGACGACGCCTAATTTTGTGTGACCTGCCTATAGATGAAGCTTAATTTTCGGCTGCTGAATACCTCCTAGTCCATCGGAAATAGACGCTAGTGTTTTGAGAACCGGTACGCTTAAGAGATTGAAAGCATCATAGGAATATAGAAGAGACTTCGTTCTATCGCTTCATTGGTAGAAACGGTATGTATCCTTCTATTTACTACACAGTACTATGGCCCATCATATAAATACATTACTGTCGGCAACATGAGAGTTTTTGAGCTTATGCTGGGCCTATTTTTCTATTTACTACAGCCGTCGATTTTATCGTATAACTACGAATCATATCACATGTATCACTGGTCTTCCCGTTAGTTGCCGAACTACTTGGGCGAACGCCAGTAAATCTTCCACTTTTTCGTTGTCGCGCGCATGAGTAGCCCAGTGCGTTCTGCTCGCTTTAGGGACTCGTTGAGAACCATACTTTTCTTCTAGGCTTTTCGTGAAGAACTATGACTAACATGTCGATGGTCCTCCTGCAGTACGTTTGACATTTCGGGGAATCCAGTCAATAACGGCTCTTGTCCATCGGTTGTCATTCATACGCATTAGGTGTCCAGGCCACCTTATCTTCGACTGTTTGGCGTACAGAAATGCGTCTTGGATTTTTTATCGCTGACGCAGGTCGGAGCTTTTGATCCCTTTCTTCACATGCATGACACGGGTGCAATCTTTGGTGTTGTAAGGACGATGTCATCAGCAAAGCGAAGATGGTGTAATTGCCGACCATCGATTTTCACTCCCATATTATCCCATTCCCAATGTTCGCATGACGTTCTGGAGGGTGGCGGTAAATAATTTTGGCGAGATGGCATCGCTTTGTCTAACTCCTCTTTTGACGTCGACGTTAATCAGCATCCTTATAGCGGTTACAATTGAAATAGTAGTCATTTGCTAGTCAAATTACCGATCAACGTTCTCGTTGAAGAAAAGGTACATATATATTTTCAATTGAATAAAGCTTTCCCAGTTGACGCGCCGTTCAACATCTGAGTTAGACAAGTTATCGAATTTCTACAAAACGTGTTGGAAAAAGTTTCTTTGTGCCAAAATAAGGCATCAGAAACGAAAAAATTGGCGTCTACAAACTGTTATCGGTCACAGCGTCCCATTACAAATGGCACCTACTACGTCTCCTCTAAACGAACGCGCTAGATGTGCCATTTGTCTCATTTCCCCATTTCGTAAGAGCTTAAGCTTACTCAAGACCAAGGCGAACACAATCCTGCACAATCGGGGCGTCCCTTCTCGGTACGTTTATGAGTTATGTAGCAGCTACACACTCAGAATTTCTCTATTCAACAAATACATTTTTACCATTCGCGTAAAAGTATTAGACGAGCAATACCACATCGCCAAAATTGTTTCGAGTAACCACACAGAATGTCACGGGGAAACAAACGGGATAGCACAGAACTGAAATTCGACGACTACGAGCTGCATCGTCTTTGTATTGCTGGTGATGTTGTTCTTGTCACACCAAGCATTATCCGTGGTCTTTGACTAAATCCTATGATGATGAAAGACATGGAAACAGACTTGTTTCTGTTGAACTATCCACGCGAAATACCTCCAAATTCCTTGAATTATGTGAATGCGAGTCAAAAAGTTAACATAATAGGACGAAGCACTTGGGTAAAAAGTTGAGCAAGTGAGCAGGACGAAGTGAGCCGCCAGTGAAACCTAAAAAGGTACCGAAGATGTAGCGAAGAAGAAAAGCAAGCGAAAATCCATTCATTTCCAAGACTACGATTCTAACTTAGCCTGACTCTGAAACGTGGATAATATGTAATCAAAACTAAAGACCACCCAATGTTATTGATCGCGCAGTCAAAAAAGCGAAGTTCGCAATATCACCAGCAGCTGAAAAAGGAAGTCCAATGTTTCGACCTACTTCGGTCGCAAAAATCATAGCCACTGTAGCACAAGCATGGAAAATACCGCAACCCAATACGAACACGGAGACAAATGTGTATAAGATAATAAGAGTACATGTTTGATCAAGGCTCGTTCCTGCATGGTAACAGACACCGTTAATTTGAGTGTTTTCTTGCTAATAAAATACTTCCACAATTCCAAAACCTGAAGAAAAACTGCAAGAATACCTAAAAAACGGTTGGAATGAGCCTGCTTGATACCAACGCGTCAGCAGTTGCTCGTCAGGATTACCAAAGAATCCTCCAACATCGGCTCCTACAACATTGTCGTGAGTTTCTCAAACAGAAAAACTGCAAAGTTCAGTTTGAATTCATTCTTAACGAACCGTTTTCATGATTGCTTTAAAATTCTATCAAGGTCTTTTCGTCATGGTATTGTATGGACTTACTCATTTTATCACTGTGATCTTAAATGCGGAAAACTGGGAAGAATAAAGTATGCTACATACCCACAAAAGGTACACCAGACACTGACAATGATAACAACATCGCAGCCGTAATGGCTAAGTGTCCCCAGTCTGCAGTGTTATCTCCTGTCCATACTGCGGCAGTACGTTGGGTCCCCACAAAGCCGGATCTGCCACGTAAGAAAATAGTAGAAATCAGCCACAATGCTTTCAAATTATAGATTTTTCAAACAAACCGAGTAAGTATGAATGGACGGTCCTTACCACCAGTGCGTTGCATTTGGCCTTGGAAAGTGGAAGAATGTTGCCATAACCCATACATATTGTGCACCTTAAAACAATCATAAAACAAAAAAAAATCATATAAGGGCACGAAACAACAAGACGTACTTCTCGGTGTTCAATACCACCAAAGTGAAGCGCGTCCTTATTCATCGTTACTTCTGGTCCGCTAAAAACCTAAAAGCAAAAGCAAAGGGCAATCTTATCATGCTCTCGATAATATAGTTTTAAGAGTACTGGTCGAGAAACGTACTGAGGGCTCATTCATATCGTTCCAAGTGAAAAGATTCGGAGTTGATCCGATGTAACGTTCAAATGTAAATTGAGCAGCCCAATATTGGCGTGTCTAGAACCTGTTTGACTTGGCTTGAAGCTCAAACATAACACTGCAGATTACAGCATATTTACCTGAGGATTGAGAAAGTCTAGATAAGCACTTGATCCAGGCCAACAATGGCCCTCAAAGTTGGTGCTCCCATCAGATTTCTTCACATACAAATCCAAATCCTTAGCATCCTTGTATATTGGGTAACTGTTATCAATTTTGATATGAGGATCGACAATGGTTACCATTTTGCGCCCCTTAAAGGAAACGGTGTAAAGCAAATGATGCAAGGAAGCAAGAAACAGCAAACCCAATTTACAGAAATACGACTATAATGATGCTGAGATATCTGCAAAACTCCGGACCGCAGGTGCCTACGACGGGGATCGAACGCGGTACTAGCCTTTCTGGGAGCTAACACGCTCACCACCACACCATGCGGGTCCTTCGTTTCGCCTTTTTCTCAGTCAGTTTTCTCTCTACCAGTGCCATCAGCAAACACCCGTTTCGCAATTGACTTCAATCTACAGAATTTTCCAGCATACCTTGGCAGCCACTTTATTTAACATTTCTCGTGGATGTGGGAACTTGTGCTCGTCCCAAGTGAAGTATCTTTTCCCTTCAGTGTGCTCGATATCCAACCAAATTACATCCATCGGTATATCATACACGTCGAATTTTTCGTTTACCTGATAAACGCAGAAAACGGTTTTTTCTGGAACAGTATCGACGAAGAAAGACAAAGTACGGTTCAAATAAAGGCTTATTACTTACTCGGATACTTGGATGGCCCGACTTCACTGGTTGTGCGGCACCCAGCGTAATCTCATTCTTTTCGGAGTTTTGCTGGTTAGCTCTTGTTTCCCTGGAGTAGTAAAGTCGGCCCAGCCAAAGTCTGCCCTCTGTTCACCGCCCTTGTTGATTGGAGAGAGATTTCCCACCATGCGACTGGTTTCATATCAAGATGGTAGTGGATCTTGGTATTCGTTTACTCTTAGATGGATTCCCGACGGAAACCCCGGACTCATTCTCAGCTTGTGGGCCCTGCTGGGGAATGAATAGCCCCACGGTACATCGCAGCCTGACACCCAGGAGCACCTTTCGGCCACAATGAGACGGTAAACCGTTGGGAGGTGAAAACTTATTGCAATTTGAAAAATAATAGATGGAATATGAATGAGTTTCTAAACCTGATCCACGTCCTCCTCATCATTGTAGTTCCATCGTGATTGGTGATAACCTATAGAGAAAATAGGAGGAAGAGGAGTTACCTGCAATTAGCCGTAAAAATATTTAATAAAATAAAAAAACAGAATTCTGGATTAGAAATGGACAATAACTTTTCCATAGATACGAAAACACACTCCTGTTATCCGTGATAGTTGCCGCTGAACATCACGTGGTCCAGGACCTCCAAAGAAAAAAATGTCCACTACACCGGTTTCGGACACGAAATGTGCATCAAAATGTGGGACACCTTCTACAGGCATAACCTAAAACTACACAAAACTATAAAGCAAAGAATTAAATCTTTATGCCAATGAGCCAGCGTCAAAATTTTGTAACATAAAACCACGCACCCTGTCTATCACACTACGAAACAACCCTTTTGAAACCGCTGAAGACTGTGTATCGATCCATGTTTCAGCAGCATTCAACCTCAACAAAACAGCTGATTAAAGAAGAAAAAACCTTAACAATGATAATGATAAACACAAATATACCACTACTAAATTATGAACAGTGATCTGAAACAAACCACGGATTCGGTATAGTTGACAGTACTTAAAAAAGTTCTTGTTTTACTGATAAAGCATGAAATCAATCCTCCTAACGATTTACCGCTTTATCGTGGCTGGAAGGTGTTTTTGAGTGTCAGGCTGCAATGTACAGCGGGGTGATTCATTACCTTAGCAGTCTAAAAATCTGAGAAGGGATTCAGTATTTCCATCAGGAAACCCAGAAAATAGTAAACCAGTACTAGGATCCACCACCGTTCTGGTATCAAACTAGTCGGTCGCGACTGCCCATGATGGTGAGGACCTGGGGCAGACTTTGGCTAGGCTGACCTCGGGACACCAGAGAACCACAAAAGCCAGCAGAACCACGAAACAATGGAAATTCTGCTGGGACCAGCACAACCAGTGAAGACGGGCCATTCAAGTATCCAATATGAAATCTATAGCGAATAGAAAGGAGGTTAGCAAAACTAGTTATCTACATTCACATAAACCTCAACTAAGAACAGTGCTTCATGTTCAATTTTTTAAAAAAAGCGTCAAGGGAACAGTACAATAAATGTGGAGCCTGAAGAGACAGAAAAGCTTACCAAAGTGCCCCTATAGTTGCATTTTTTCTGTGTGCGACTATATATGGCACTGAAAGGTAGAGCGACATTGGATTGCCCAGTTCGTATTCGAACACATCAAGATTGTACAGTCTGAGATGAAAAGAGATATGTACTAAGTAAACATCGAATCATTTTCTCACTAAATTAAGAACCTAAAAGGATCCGTATTGCCGACTGTGGACTTCAAAGCAAATGAATCGGCATGTTCTGGTAGACCATACGCGTTTCGAAAACCGATGAATGAAATATCAACCTTGAAATGGTCTTCACTATAGAGTGGTACAACACATTGTTACGGGTAAAGTGTAAAAACAGGAGACTTTACATCAACTTACTCCAATGCTACTGGATCCAAAAGGCTTGCTATCTGTAAAACTCTTAAAACTCTCCTCCCAGAAGTTCTCTGGATATTCTTTCCCTTCCTCTTTCACACGATATTGTTCGACCTAGAAATAGCCCAAGATAAAGGATAAAGGATAAAGCTCTCAGCGTTGATCAATCCTTGAGGAACGCTTCATGCATTCGGCTTCACTAAACATCGTTGGAGGTGATTAAATGCATACATGGCCTTCACAATGACTCGCGGTGGCCTACGGATGTGTCGAGGCAGTGTTGCTATCCTCCCACACAATCCTATACTAATATGCCAATCCAGGAATGGAAGGCATGGTGACCCTAAGGCCTAGGATCAATCCCATGTGCATTGCAAGGCATCCCCGACCACTGCCGCATATGGGCTACAAGTTCATCACAGTTACAAAGGACAATATAGCTATGCGAAAGATAGAAGCACAACTAACTACCAGAGATTAAGCATAACAGGTTTTTTACCTTCAGCTTACCATCCCTATTCACTTGAGCCACAAGTTCACCATATTCGTTATAGACACCCATAAAAAACGGCTTAAACGTAACCACAACCTAAATACACTATTAAGAAATTCCTGTGTGGAACCCAATGTCGTAAGAAGTCTTGGAACTGGTGCTCACCTTCAATTTCCCGTCTCCTGTTGTTAAGTGGATAGAATCACTTTTAATCTCAACGCTGGAAAAATCCACCTAAAGCAAAAGTAAACTATAACAAGAGACTAGTCCCTACTCTAGTTAACAAAGAAAACACAACATGATTTAACAGAACCTGTTCAGGTTCCCCATCCAGCGCTTCAGTTGGGATAAAACGCTTCCTGATACTCTCTTCAGATTCATCTATTTGGATACGAACTGATGAATCCTAGAATAGGCTTGAATTTTAAGGCCCATTAAATATCAATAAGACCAAGCTGTAAAGTTCGTAACACAAACAGCAGAAGTAAAAATTTTGCGCTTCCTTAAACCACAACCGTATATTTTGGAAGCCGATTATATCCTATTTTTCAAATGTTGAGAATAGTCACCTAAGTCTCAAAGGAAGTAAAAGGATAAAGCATAATGCTCTCAGTGCTGACTAATTACTGAAGGATTCCCCATGCATATCTGGCCTTTACAATGAGTCGTCGTGACCTGCCGATGTACCGACCCAGTGCTGCTATCCTCCCAGACAGATTTGGTACCAATTTGTGGAGCATGGAGGAATGGAGGGCTCGGTGAACTTGAGGCACGGAACCGAACCCATGTGTATTGCAGGGGTACCTCTAACCACTGCGCAGTACGCGACTCTCTAAGGATGTATATTTCCAAAAATAACCTCTGAGAAAAGTTTAGCTTAAAAATCAGGAATACTAAGCAGAGTGGTAACTAGGGCAAACTCCCCAACGGTTTACCGCCTCGTCGTGGGTGGGAGGTCTTTTTGGGTGCCGGGCTGCGGTATACAGCGAGGAGATTCATTGCTCTGTAGGGTCTCTTAAGGTAAGGAGTTCGGCGTTTCCATCGGAAAGTCCAGATAAGCATGAATCAATACTGAGATCCACCACTGTCCTGGTATCAAACTCTCTGATCCTCAAAATCGGCGACTACTTGTGGTGGTAAAGACCTGGAACAGACCGGCTAGGCTGACCTCGGGATTCCAGGGAACCATAGTGGCTAAACCAGCAAAACTTCGAAAAATGGAAATTATTCTGTGGGCCGCCCAACCAGTGACGATGAGCTGTCCAAGTATCCAAGCAAAGAACTACGGCAAATGATTATTTTGTCTCTACACACCAGAGACCGTCTAGAATGAATCCATCAAGTCGAAGTATGAAATTTTACGCCTGGAAGAGATACTGGAGCAATAACCGTTGCACTGCGCACTGTACTTCCCCGCATTTGTTCACTCACCTTAAGGCCGTAAAGTCGGAAGGCAAGCTTGCCTTCAGAGTTTTGCAATATCGCATCAATTCTCGATTGAACAGACTTCAACGATTTCGGAACTAATTCATAACCAGTATTTTCCTTAAAAGAATTATTTAGCGAGTTCTTAGATCGTGCTCTTGAAGTAAAGTTCCTGGATGAGATCGATTCCTGAGCCGCCTCAGGCCAAGGAATATCCTACTTTAGTAAAACTAACCGAAATAGCCCGATGCCGCTTACAAAAACCCGATTGTTCACATGTTTTGAAATCTTCTCGTCTAACGGCTAACGTGTTAATCAGAAGTACTAGTAGAACTACCCTCCGGCAGACCATAGGGTAGACTTGATGTACCCTAAACTATAGGATAGCAACTTTTGGTCTAATCGAACAAGCAGATACATTGAGAGAGAAATGAAAGCATTGTAGCGAAGATTCCCGCGCTACAAGGAAAAATGGGCCTTAGACAGATCAGACGACTTAATACCAAGCAGAGTAACAAGCATAATGAGGAGAAAGAAAAGTGTAAAGCCATGTCGACACGCATAGAGCGTCTGGATCTCGATAAGGACTACAACTAGTAGGTCTCTATTGTGACGTCAGATTACGCGCGTTTCGGACCATGTTACGATATTTGTCCGCAAATGCAGACATCCAATTGGTGTAATGTGGATGACTGATTTTGGATGCAATTTTGGGATGCTAGGACTGAATCCGGGGAAAAGTGAATGATGAAACTCGGCATTGATCAATCCCTGAGGGATGCGCCATGCATTCGACTTCATTAATCATCGTTGGAGGTGACTAAGTTCATATCTGGCCTATACAGTGACTCATGTTGGCCTGCCGAAGCATTGGGCCAGTGCTGCTATCCTCCCAGAGAAGTCTGGTACCAATTTGCTGATCCCGGAGGGATAAAGAGCTTGTTGGGCCATGGGCGCGGGGGAAAGACTCCATGTATATTGAAGGGCGCCTCCAACAACTGCGCTGTACGCACTCAATCCGAATACTAGTTTTAATCACAAGCAGAGCTTTTGAATCTACACATTTTCGTTAGAAACGTGGAAGTGTTTGTTTTGTTTCTACAAAAAGTGTGGATTACTAGTTATCTGGAAACGTCGAATTCCTCGGGGCGTTTCCAAGATGGGTTTGGTTGTGGAACATTCTCCGGCAGAGTTTTCGAGTTGTGTAAAGAAGTCGTAGTCGATTGGGGAAAGGTGGTGTAGGTACGCTTGAGAAGGCATAATTTCTTAGGTCTAACACCTAAAGGTCTTCTTGAAAAGCAATTAGCTGCTATACTCTTTATTTACGGATCTCCCTCATATGAGGGATCTCGAGGTGTAGGTACGCTTGAGAAGGCATAATTTCTTAGGTCTAACACCTACAGGTCTTCTTAACAAGCAATTAGCTGCTATACTCTTTATTTACAAGAGATGACGTCTCCCCAGTGACAGCTATTCTGTAAAGACTCATAGGAAGCAGATCTGAAGAAGGCGATGTTCGCCGAAACGTCTCCCTTTGTGAGTAAAGAGTTTAGTTAACAGCGAATAATTGTAAAGAAGGTTTGGGTTACTACATCGCTCTCGAGCAGTGGAATGACTAATCATGAAATTTCACGAAGGAACCGCTCTCTCTCGAGGGATCCGGTTGTCAAGGTAGAAAATTTCCTTCCGATCCACAAAGGCCGGTAACTTTTTATGCCGACGAGCACAGAACACCAGGTTTTCACATTCCGCGTTTCCCGAGAAAAACACGCTCGAATAGTATTCAGAATGTTAGTGGGAAGATGATATGACTAGGCCTCAACATGTACTCGAATCCACACATGAGCTAGACCCTCTCCATAAATGGCTGCTGCAAAACAACGTAACGAGCAAGTACACGATGTGTGAGAACGGGCCATCTAAATGTCCAAGAAAGTTGAGTTGTCGAATCCGCTCTCAACAGAAGTGGCAAACTGGTGATGTGTCGTCATGGTGCTGTTACACTAAAAGGATAAAGCTCTTGGCGTTGATCAATCTCAGAGGGATGCGCCATGGATTCAACTCCATTAAGCATCGTTTGGAGGTAATTGGATGCATGTCTGGCCTTTACAATGTCTCACGGTGGCCTACCGATGTATCGAGCCAGTGCTGCTATCCTCCCAGACAAGTCTCGAGACCGACAAGACCAATCTGCCGACCCCGGCGGGATAGAAAGCTTGGTGGGCCATTGGGAATCGATTTCACGTGTGTGCTGCGGGTGTCTCCGACCACTGCGCCACACTCGCCCTTCTTGTCACAGTAGTAGTTGGAATTCCTACATATGATGGGACCACTTTCAGCAACAAGCGATCACAGAGTGGTACCGATTTCGCCGATGTTAGACGATTCTTTGATGCGGGCGAGATGGTGAGGATGATCTGAGGATGATGTGAACAGTAGACAGACGATACGTGCAAAACGCTTCTATGGCAGTAGCAACGATTTTATGAGGTTTATAGAGCAGAATTTCTGCTGGGGTCCATTTTGTTCGACTTCCAGAAATTCTTGAAGCTCTTTGATTTTGGCAAAGGGCTAATATTTGTTATGAGCTCATAGAGCACCTTCGGTAAACTGAACTGTCAGAATTCAAATCTTATGGGTCACCTTTTTCTGCTGCGATACTACCCGAGGTCCTTAGAAACTTTCTTCTGGAAGTGCGTATTATTAATTATGAGACGTACGTATTGTTAGGCACTTCCAGTTTGAAGAGAATCGCCTGGAATTTTATACCCTTAGACATATTCTCATGGTTTCTACGCCACTCTGAGAAGAAAAATTCAGAGCAATTGCAGTGTTAGAATGATGGCGGGATTTTCTCTTGACAACGTGTTTGGTCTTGGAACGACTGACAATAATTCGTTGCCGACTTGAAGCATGGTAATTCTAACAAATTCTGATATTATTCTATTATACATATATATATATATAAAACTGCAGTCTTGAACAGCGGTTTGATGAAGATGACACTTGGTTAAATACTTAGTTTACACCGATGTAGATTACTTCCAGAAATTCTCCTATTCGGTTATTCACGAACTTGATGAGGTGGCTTCGTGTGAAGCGTGGAGCCCTGTTATCTTCAGCTGTTATCAACATTTTGAATGCTAGGCATGTGCATTTTACGTGGGAGCCCGAGAGTACTGTGTGTTAGGGCATTTTCGGGTCGTCATCACAGGTATTTACTGGATTTTGTGGATCGAAAGGAAGTTTGCTGCCTTCGGCTGGACGTCGTCTACTAGAGGGCGATTTCTGTGAAAACAGTGAGCATTGCGATTGATCGACATACTGTTGGTTGGAAACGTAACAAGCTAAGTAAGCTTCTTACAGTTGAACATGAGCTATGATTACTTGATATAGGATGTTAGCTTTATTAGAATGCTTTATTACATCTTGAGATGCAGTGACCGTTATAGCAGTGATGGAAATTTCAACTTGTCTGCCGGCAGAAAACAGACTCTGTGACAGGCGAGAAGAACGAAGAGGATGTTCATCTCTGTCATTTACAATTAGGTGATTGCCCGTTCCAAGTCTACCACGTTATTTCGGAACAATTTGTTTAAGAACTCAAAAGACCGACTTTCTATAAACCTCGGCATATGTAGACAATATATTATTTATTTATTTATGATCTTATAAACTGATCTTCTTTAGCTGCTGTGAGGTTGGTATAGGTCTTCGTTGTCGTTGTTGTTGTTGTTGGTCGATGGCTGACGTTTCGGCGATTTCGCCTTCCTCAGAGCCTGGACGTATTTATATTAGAATACTTTGTTTTTTCGGTGGAAAAGGCTAAAGTATTAATGAAGATCAAACATTTAAGTAGATGGTGGGCTCAGATGTTACGGTCAAATGTAGGTCTACACCATATTGAACAGAAAGGCTACTCACCTTGGTGTTACGAGTGGGACTGGCCCACGTGCTGGTCATATGGGGCCGCGGGCAAGACACACCCCCGGGGTCAAAATATCATTTTGAAATAAGGCGCCAGGTCACGTGTGATAGTGAGGCATTCGTCTTTCCGGTTCATCTTTGGATTTTTGAAATTTAGCCAAAAAGCCTCAAGAGTTTTGCGCGTTGATGTTTTTGATTCCTGCGCTAGGATCCGCACAGTCACTTCAAAATCATCGCCGTTGTGCTTTTGTGCCCTATGCGTACCTAGAGGAGTGTTTTGGCGTACTTTTGTTGTTTAATTGTTTAAGATTGTTTAAGAGTTTCATAAAGTCAATAGAAGTTATGAGTCCTCAGAACATGAATATTTACATAACTAGTCGGCTGTGTTTACATTCACCACCATTTCTACCCCAATCCAACCAGCTTTCTTCCACGTTGCTTAACGTTCCCACGCATGTCGAACGCCTTTCTTCAATTAACGCAGCTAAAAAAAGCTTCATAGCGTTTGTTATTCAGCACTTATCTCTGCAGGAAGTAGTAGGCGTATGTTGATAGCTATACTGATTCATTCATCGTCGTGTTTGACTGAAATATCTTGCTATTTCATGCTGATGATTTTAATTGAATTTGAACTCAGTTCTTAGGAAATACGAACCTTCAACAAATAATCCTCTACTTTTCGCGAGCATTAGGTGACTGAACTTCTTTAAATTAATTGACTTCTTTAGTACTCATTCTCAACTTTTCCAAATTGCCAGTGCTCAAACGCCGTTCCACTGCGATAATCCGATTTCTGAGATCTGTAAGAGATGAACGAAAAAGTTGAAAACTTGTTGGAGACCCGAGCCTGGAATGATTGAGTAGTTTCCCAATCGCTTTTGTTAGATCACAAACACATCTAAATTGCCTGCATTACAACTCATCAACTTTTTACGTCTATACCAGTTTATCGTTTTAGTACTTATTTGTTTGGAAAAGACGAACACTTAACGGAATTGAATCATAGTCAACTTCACAGGCGTCCCAGGAATGATCGAATGCATATCTGGCCTATACTGTGAGTTAAAGCGGCCTTTCGATGGTTCTGGAAATTTGACGACTTGATAAACACTGCGTTCGTACTAGCGATCAATCCGATGTTGAAGGAGCGTGAAGGCCATTTATAACCACTGCACTACACTACGATGTCATGGTGAATGTCCTCGTCGCACAACTTGTCCTTTTATTCTTAGGTGATGAAAGGAATTTTTTCAGACTATAGCTAAATCAAATCTTTGCACCAAGAGGAGGTGAGTAGGTCCACCACAGACTGATAGCATTGCAGAGGCATCGGAAACTCACCATCTTCTAATAATAAGGATATGATCGATTTCCACATGACTCGCCCGTTTGAAGGCTCTTGTCCAACTTCGATTTTCTTTATTGTAGAGGAACGATTTTCATGGAAGAAGCGTACTTTGGAAAAGAGCCCAGCAAGACCGTTTTCACTCCGATTTCGATCTTTCGTTCCAGATCTTCCCATACTCTACTCATTTTTGTTGGCTGCTCTTAATCTTGCGTTAACAACTTTATAGAAGAACCTCTCATTCCTAACTATTTCCTAGGGTAGACTATAGTGCGCAACAATCGTCTTTAATCAGCTGCACAGCTGGTAAATAGCAGCTGACGATACTTTTTTGACACAGGTGCTGGAAATCAATACTGGGCTTGCGATGTGATAAATGCTCATATGAAACGAAGTAATGGACAACAGACTTGTGTATGACGAACTCCACGGCACAGCTATTTCGTTATAGGGCCGTTTCTCCACGAATGATAACGATCTTGTCACTTCCGCGGTTTCTGTTGGCCTACTTGCTTCTTTTCTTATGTAAAGTGACAGCGACAAGGAGTTTGGTAAAACCTGTGGCGTCAGCAGTAACATGAATATGAGTGTCCTACGAAGCTCTAAACCTAATCGCCTCCCAGCTGCTGTTTCATTGTTTGACACCATAGACGAGAACATCATGTCTGCGAAAGTTTATTGCTGGCTAGATAATCTCTTCTGGCTTTTTGACCGAACACTGGAGAGGAGTTTTCAGGTATGCACTACAGCCAGTCGGTAGATCTTCTGAATCCCAGGGAGCTTTTTGTTGACTAGTGATCCCAAAAACAATATAGAATATGATTAGAAGGATAGAAAAAGAAGAAGAAGAAATGGGGAATTAGAGAAGGAAAAGTAATGAACTTTGAGAGTTCGGTGTTACTCATAAGTAATCAATTGGTAAGTAGTCCACACTATAGATGAAAGGTTTACAAGCGTCCACTTCACATCGCTCTATTGTGAAGTTGGTCAGATTTGAACAAAAGGTGGAATAATCAATATGTATTCTTTCTTTATGAGTTTGCACGATATTGATTAGTCACACCGAGGTTAAAGGAAAGTCAGTTTCGAAATACTAAAAGGTGGAGTGTTCATAACTTAGTCAGCTAGTATTTCTAAAGAAGAATGATTCTTTTTCTATTTGCCAAATGTGTCCTCACAGAAAATGAATAAAATTTTGCTAAAGTGCTTTTGTCAACAAGGAAGAACGAAAGGAGTATTTTCACTTCAATATTATAGCTGAAATGCCTCCACTTCAATATGTGGCAGGTATCCTTTTTCGGCTTCTTCCTCTGTTTACTTCATTATGAAAAGTGCAAAAAGAAGGGTCATTCTGGATGTTTGTACGTCGCGTCTTATATCGATTTCATTTCATCCAGAAATACATCCCCCCTAAACTACATCTTGATGTCGACCGAGTTCGGTTCGCGTGTAGTGCAGATTCAGAAGTTTTTTACTTTTTATTCGATTCACTCTCTCCCGCCCATCATCCACGAAGGTCTCCAGGGGTTGTATGTGGGTTCTTCTACAGCTTGAGGACTTTATTCTTTTCATGAGTGGCTTTGAATGCTGGTGCTCCTTAAAGTTCGTCTGAAACCTTAAGATAGCTCTGTGAAAGAGTTCAAGGTCTTCACTACAGGCAGTTGTAGGCCTTTACGAAGAGGAAAAGTTTGCCACTGGCATGTTTTTTGTTATTTACCCGACCACGCAGACATTAGAGGATCAGTTGCCGCGATGCTGCTTCGAACTAGTGCCCAGCTTTGTACTGTAAGGTATCTCTAACAACTGCGCTTCCCACGTTGCAATTATAGGAATTAGGACCTTACAAATCAGATTTTTGCTCTATCAGTGGTACTGTTTTTCATTTGTACCTTCACTGTACGATCAGCGTCCACCCAGATAACATGAGAATGTCGAATTGGCTCAACAACTCAGCCTTTGTTGGCAAATTTACGACAACGTCCAGCTTCAGAAAAACATAATGTAGCAAGAATAAATACAACTTTTCTGTCGGATCCGAGATTGGAAATGTTTTAAGAGCAAGAAGAAAAAGAAGGAATCCGCAAAAGAAGTGAAACCGTAAAATCGAATCTGTTAGGTGATACGCAAATAGGGAATCTCACGAAAAGGTTTTCCACGATCTTTTCAAAGAGTGTTCGAAGTTCTATCTTTCCCAAATCAAAGCATATCTGTGTTTTGCCCTAGTTATTTTTTTAATTTAAACACATTTTTCGGTTAAATTCTATTGTTCTTTCCTACTTTGACACTTCTCATCCTGCCGAAACATTTCAATCTGGAGTTATCTCAGTACTTTTCAGCACGGTATAGAAATGTAATCACAGTAATGATGAGGAAGTTCAACACGCGAGACCTGGAAAGGGAAACGGCAGTTCCATTTGAGGTCCAAGTTGTGCTAACATCTCAGCATCATAAAAAGATAAACGACAAAGCTCTCAGCGTTGATCAATCCTTCCACGTTTTGCAGGGCGCTTTTGACCTCTGCGCTATACGTGCCCTTTTCAGCATCATAGTGATTGTATCTCACATAATACCTTACCGTGGTAAAAGTGGGGAGTAGATAAAAGTTATACAGAATGCTGCAAAATTTTTGCAAAATGTTCGACACCCAAAGTGACTCTTTCTGTTCAAAGTGTTCTCTCAGAAAAATTTAACATTGTGATTTTGACTACAATCTCAGCTTAACTGGATTCATTGCCAATTTGTGCTCCCTAGATCAATCCTGCTGACGTGTGATTGGTGATGGCGCTGACCGGTGGAACTAGCTGAGAGACAGGCGAAACGAAGGATCCGCATGGTGTGGTGGTGAACGTGTTAGTCCCCGGAAAGGGCATTTTCGTGGGTGAAAAATCGAACAGCACCAGGTCCGGACACGATAAGATCAGAACATCTGAAGAACCTTCCGCCAGTCCTCGTAAGCACACTGGCTCGGCTCTTCACACGTTACCTGTCTGAATGCAAGGTCTCTACTCAGTGGAAGACCAGCAGGACCGTGTTGTTGTTTGAGAAGGGGGACCTACACGATATAGGCAACTATTGCCCAATCTGCTTGCTGTCTGTCGTCTACAAACTTTTCACTCGAGTCATCCTAAACAGGATTGACAGAACACTGGACGAAGGACAGCCATGCGAGCAAGCAGGGTTTCGAAAAGGATTTAGTTCGATGGATCACATTCACACGTTAGCAAAGCTCATTGAAGTATCGCGAGAGTACAAAAGACCGCTCTATCTCACTTTCATCGACTTAGAGATGGCCTTTGACTCAATTGAGGTAGAAGCAGTCATGGAATCCCTTGGTAGTCAAGGAGTCCCTACTCAGTACATAAAGATTCTTCGTGAGCTGTACAAAAATTTCACAACCAAAATTTCTCCATTCTACAACGATATTTACGTTGATGTCAAGAGAGGAGTTAGGAAGGGCGATACAATCTCGCCAAAATTATTTACAGTCACCCTCCAAAACGTCATACGAACATTGGGATGGGTTAATATGGGAGTGAAAATCGATGGTCGGCAGATACATCACCTTCGCTTTGCTGATGATAGCGTTCTTATAACACCAGACATTAGCCAAGCGGAACGAATGCTTGCGGACTTTGATAAAGCGTGTGGAAAGGATGGTCTTCGCCTAAATTTAAAGAAAGCGATGTTCATGAAGAACGGATTGGTTTCGTTTGCCCCATTCACGCTCAGCGGAACGAATATCTCCGAATGCTCCAGTTATGTCTATCTAGGTCGGAAAATCAATATGATGAGCGACTTAGCTCCAGAGCTGAGCAGAAGGAAACGAGCGGCTTGGGGAGCTTTCAAGAGCATCGAGGATGTAGTGAAGAGAGCAAAGAACACCCGACTCCGTGCCCACCTTTTCGACTCAACGGTTCTTCCTGCCCTAGCGTATGGGACAGAAACCTGGTCGCTACGTAAGCAGAATGAAACATCACTCAACTTTATCGAATGCGCAGTCGAAAGGACGATGCTAGGAGTATCTCGTTTCGCTTCCGTCTTCTAGTGATAAATACTACCCAGAAACTAATTTCATGAAATGAACGTCGAAAAAACCAAATAACAGCTGTTGAACAGCTGATGGTATTTTATTAATTATCTATAATAGATAGCCGCAGATGTTGCGAACACTTGTGATTTCCATCACATTCCCAGAAACTGCGCAGTATGATCGGATCCCAGATGGAGGAATACTCTCGTAGCTGAGAACAAAGACGATGCTAATAAATAACTCTCTGCATATTCCTGCCTAGTTCGTATTTTCTGCCGAATTCTACATCGATCACATCTTTTTCCTTATTTCTTCAGCCAGTGCCGTCTTAGCGATGTTGCCAATATTGTCTCCCCTCTAGGTTGGAAACCGATATTCAATAAACCACCGCATGAATAATCATCACTTCTTTGAACTATTAGATTAACATGAAATTGATAATAAATTTATCCGAGCAACGTTTCGCCTTTTTCAGAGCTTCTTTGGTTAGAGTCGGTTGTTCAGATCCAGTTGTTGTTGATTTTTTTTATAGTTTTCTTTTAATGGAACGAATGAAGTATATAAATTTATCCGAGCAACGTTTCGCCTTTTTCAGAGCTTCTTTGGTTAGAGTCGGTTGTTCAGATCCAGTTGTTGTTGATTTTTTTTATAGTTTTCTTTTAATGGAACGAATGTATTGGTAGTGGCTCAAGGTTGTGCAGAGCTCAACTTTTGCTACATTAACGTTAGACGTAACGACCATCGTGGAGGTCTCAAACTATGTATTTGCAGCTTGATTAAGAAGTAAACCGGAAAAATAAACTGAGAGATTAGTTTAACACCCATATACAAGAAATAAGTTTACAAGAACTTCGACGAAACAAAAGTACATCAGCGATGTCATAGACAGGGAAAATGATAATATATTGGTGTCGTTAAGTCCTTCAGAGAGAGAGAGAGAGAGAGAGAGAAAGAAAGAAAGAAAGAGAGGGAGGGAGGGGGTAGGGAGGGAGAGAGAACGATGTTTGGTATTACAAGCACCTCGACGTAGAGACCCGATTACGGATTATTCTAAAACTTCAAAATTTGGGTCTTTCTCAAAAGCTACTACGCCATGCCATGAATATCAGGTGTACAAAAGCAATCGTAACAAGAAACTTTCAGTTCATCGAGCTTCGAGTTTATTCCTTCGAACGGCTTTCGAGATGTGAAATATACCATCCTTGTGGCTGTCGAACTGAAAAGAGCCATTGTATAAATCAGTGGAAACAAAATGAGGTGCTGATCGTGATGTGAAATCCTTTTAATAATAAGATGGACTATGAGTTCACAAAGCATCTTTTATTTCCATGTTTTTGCTGGCTCCATCATGTTCATATATCATTTCCACATATTCTCTTTACTTCCCATGTGATTTAAGGTGCGCACAGCGCATTCAGAGGCATCACAGCGCTTCGGAGTCGTCAAATAGAATGCATACTATACTTAACTCGGGGATAGAAATACCGACCTGACGCATTGATATCCCACCGCCAGTGCTTATGTGGAACGGATATGCATTCAAACACCTCTAACGATGGTTAGTGAAGTCGAAAGCATGGCTCATCCCTCAAAGACTGATCAACGTCGAGAGCTCTACCCTTTTTTTTATTCCACGTGATTTATCAAACAGCTAGTAATTTCTTTTCCCAAAAGATAATGGTGAAAGTATTGTTCTTCGGCTTTCCATACATTCCGCTTGTGAGGCTCTTTTTTCGGAGCTCATCCTGAGCGGCCGATCGCTTATCGTCTGTCATTTGCCTGTCGTAAAGCAACGACACAATGCACAGCACGTGCTGGGCGGCTCTGCCATCGTAGCAGTTCCGTGCCGTTCTCATTCTCACTGTGTGTGTCTCGGACGTTCGCGCCTGTTCAACGTAATAGTTCACCTAAAAGTTTCGAGTGAGTTACAATTCTGACAAGAGAAAAAAGCCTCATCGATTTGTTTTCTAGGTTTGCCTTTTGCTAAGCTCCAGCATCCTCGTAGAGCTAATATTACACCTTAACAATTGCAGAACGTGTGGCAGGATGTTGACGAAAGTTATCACTACTCATCAGTATAAGTCTTACATGATTTTTCCAGTAAAATTTCCACTTGTTAAACTTTTATTTAGTGCCTTTTTTCATGACAGAGTGTTATGTGAAATACAACCACAAGGATGCTGAGATATGAGCAAAACTCGGAACTTCAATTGGGCTTCGAACTCTGAATTACCCTTTCCAAGGGCTTGCGTGCTATCTACCGTACCAACCGACGCCCATGTTTTGTCTTTCTCGCAGCTTTTGTCTTTCTCGCAGCTAGTTTTCACTCTATCAGTGCTATTAGCAATCAGCAGTTATCGAGATTGATCTGGGAAGCATGAGTCGGCTTTGAACCCAGTTAAACTGAGTGTTGAGGCGAACTTTTTTTATCATTCCATTTTGGTGGTAGTTTTTAGTATCTACCGTTTCTTTCTGTTTTTCAGCTCATTTCCTCTTAATTTTCTCTGCTCCTCAACGTATTTAGTTTCGTTTATTCTTGTCTTCTAAAAAGATAAAGCCTTTTTAACGACTTTCTTTGATAAAAAGACTCTGCTAGAATGTTTTAACCAACTGTTCTTTTTGGTTTCCCGTTTATGCGTTTCGTAAAAGCCTCACAAATCTTTCTTCAGCGAGGATTGTTGTTGACTTAGCACTCCGCAAGCACTTTCAACCGGTTCCGTTTGGCTCTTCATTCGTCCGCCTGTAGACGTTTTTCATTCCGTTTTCGCGGTTCACTCTGAACATTTCTTTTTCTCCCTTTTTTCGAAGAATAGTGATGCTTCTATGAAGTTGTTTTGTCCTACTAAATACTGTCCTGACAACATCTTACTGTTCTGATATCCACATTTCTTCATTGTAGAATGTATCGATGACCAGTTAAGGTGCTGAAGTAGATTTTCTCGCTAGACCAGAAAAAAAAACTGCTAAAGTTATCTGTATTCCTTAACAAAAAGACACCGAATTGGTGGCAATATAATATACTAGTTATAACAACTGTTTGTGAATTGTTCAGGAAATGTAGTTTTCCTTTGTGACTAGGGGACATCATAGAGGTAAATCAATTTTTTGATTTTTAAAACATTCTTGTGGAAATTGCACTGTGAAACAAGAAATAAAAATAACTAAGCCAAGTAAATAAGCAATAATAAAGCGTAACCTCCTAACGGTTTACCGATTCGTCGTGGAAGGGAGATGTTTTTAGGTGTGGGACTGCGATGAACAGCGAGGGAATCATCTCATGACGGGGTCTCCTAAGGTGAGAAGGAGTCCGCGGTTTCCATCAGAGAGCCTAGCTAAGAGTAAAACAATACCAGGATCCACCATCGTCCTGGTATCAAAGTGGAGTGGTCGCAAATCTTCCTCTAACCCACAAGAACTGTGACTGCCTGTGGTGGTGAAGACCTGGGTGAGCACACTCACTGCTTTCCATGGGTCTTCCACTTAGATGTCCCGTGGAGACCATCCGCACAGATTTCACGTGAAAGCGTAATGTGCCCTCCCATCAGAATAACAGGTTTGTATCCTGCCCAATATCACGCCTGATAATGATTCATTCTTCTCTGCTGTTCATTTTCGGGTTTCAGGAATTAATCCAGAACGCCTCGAGAGTTTGCGAGCTTATGTTCTCGACTCCTGTGCAAGGATCGTGGCCCGTACTTCAAAGTCCTCCCCGTTATGTCTCTGGGTCACATGCGTGCCTAGTGGTGTGTTGACTTACGTTTACCTACTAGGTGTTCTTTTATGCGGACACAGAGTGGTCTACCCATTTCGCCAATGTATTCGTCTCCGCACGCCTTACATGAGATCAGATAAACTGTACCTGAGCTCATGCAATCACCGTCTCTTCCATTAGGGCAAATTGTGCAATTTTGCTTTGTACATAGATGGTCATATAGGCGGTTACGAACTAGCTGGCGCCTCAGATTACTCGGTGGCATTTCAACTACGTTTACCGAGTTCTGTAGACCTACGCTTCTTAAACAGCGTTTTATAGCTGCGCTTACATCATTTGAGATGAAGGATAGGATAAACGGGATCTATTTATCGCTAGAGTTGTCGTTTGGGGGCCCAGGATTTTCCCTATACCTAAACCGAGCAACAGTTTCGCAGTCATTAAAAAATAACTATTTGCCGTGCCAAGTCCCGGACTCCTCTCTCTGCTCTCTTCCCGTGCACACGTTGGTTGCTGCTCGAAACGTGTTTCTTACAAGAGCCCTTTTCGTGTGAGAGGGATGAGAAGAGAGGTAATGGACCAAGATGTTTTTATTACTTGGTTTTCGGTACCATTTCGTAATGTAGCCATTTTCTGACAGGTTAATTTGGCCTTCAGGAATGGAACTCAGTTTTCTTGCGGTTTCTCTCGGATGAACTCGATATACGCTGACTGTTCGTTCAAGAACTCGAAACCACTTTCCATTTCGTCTTGTGTTGATCAAAGGACAAATCAGTCATCTATATATCTACAATAGAGCAACGGCCCGAGATCGGTCACTGGTGCTTCCACCTTAGACATAAACGCAATGGCAAGAATCTTAACCGTTTTTGCTTACTGCCCACTCTTTTTAATGTCGGGGTATATTGCGAAATATAACTTTTAATGAGGCTTAGATATTTGCAAAACTCTGGACCGCAGGTGTCTATGGTGGGGAACGAACGCGCTATTGTCCTTTCTGGGGAGTAACGCGTTCACCACCACACCATGCGGGTCCTTCGTTTTGCCCGTCTCTCAGCTAGTTCTATCGATCTTTTTGCCGTCAGTAATCACCCGTCAACGGGATTGATCTGGGCTAGCTGAGACGCGGGCAAAACGAAGGACACGCATGGTGTGGTGATGAACGCGTTACTCTCCAGAAAGGAAAATATCGCGTTCGTTCCCCACCATAGACACCTGCTGTCCAGAGTTTTACAAATATTTCAGCTTCATTAAAAGCAATGTCAAGACTTGGTGCAAGTCATTGTCCCATTGCCAACCCTCTTATTTGAGCGTAGTGCTTTCCGGATCACCTGAAGATTGTGCTGTCAAGCATTCTTTTAAAAGTACCATCAACTGCTCTATCTTGGAGCTATACATGTTTATTTCTCCTTCACATTGTATAAGGAGTTCGAATATGGTTTGGATTATGGAGCCATTCGACATGTTTGTATAAAGGGTACTAACGTCGAAGTACTCCATCACGTACGCGCTGATGGGCTGTGCAGTACGTAGGCAATGCAAAAACATCTAGGTGTTCGTATGATGGGCTGGAATGTGTTTCAACAACTGGGTAAATATTAGAGTAAAAACCATGTTATCCTATCCGTTGGCCCGTCTACACAGCTAATGATAGGTCTAACCTTAAACAATAATGGATCGGTAGACGCAAGATCATCGCTGGATACTATCTTATGAGTTTTTATAAGCAAGTAAAAGACGGGACATGTTGGTAAGTCAACTTTTAGTTGAGTAGACGCAAGATCATCGCTGGATACTATCTTATGAGTTTTTATAACCAAGTAAAAGACGGGACATGTTGGTAAGTCAACTTTTAGTTGAAAGATATCTGATGGTTTTAAATTAGCAGCCCTTGCCATTTTAACCTATTCGTGGTTCAATTTTCGGTATTTGCATTTAAATTCCTTCTCAAATGATGAGCGATAAAGTGAAGCATCTTCAAAATGCTTTTTCGTTATCTCTGCATCTAACTGATGAGGAATTACGACATACTCTCCACCCTTATTACTACCGGATAGTCTTATGTTTTCGACCTAATCAGCTCGTACCTCTCGCATACCGCGTTTTTGCACTTCCGTGAGGTTTGAGCTGTACCTTTTCGCGCGATAATGATTAAGGACCTTGAAAGCTTCATAATATCCGTAATTTTAAATCAACTTCATTATTGGGCTCTGGTTGTCTAATGAACGGTTGAGGAAATGGTGTTATTGGTAGGGCCTCAACTTGGTGTTGTTCGCACCTATTTTGTTTTTCATCTCTAGCTTCTTTGCGGCGTCTATCTTGAAGTTCGTGTAAATTACATGCGACCCTACGCAAGGTTACCTTAGAAATGGGTTTGGATGGTGAGAAACTCGGTCCCAGTTCTATTAACGAACCGTCAGGGAGAATCATGCCTCCTAACACGGTTAACCTTGAATTTTCTTGTAAATTATTTATCATATTGTGACCTGTTTTATATTTGTTGAGAGTATTTCTGTACGCTCTTGAAGCCGTGTTATGCGATTTACTCAAAGGTCTTCGAATTTTCTCCGTTACTTTAGCATTAGTCCTAATAAAGTTGCAAATCAACTCTGACTCACCCACTATTCTCCTTCGGAGGTCCTCCTCTAAACACTGAGCACAAAAGTTTTCTTTCGTCTCGTACTTCTTCCATTTGGCGAACATCTGGTTTTGTCGGCTTCGTAGACAGGTGCGTAGTATTCGCAATTCGATGTCCAGTACTCGGTGACTGTCCCCTGGTAGTCCGCATACATCGTGTAGTTTGATCGTTCGATGAAGTTCGGGACGATTCGATGTCTTAAACAGCGGCGGAGAAAGTGTATTGACTGTCGAGCTAGGGCGATTTTTTGTCTTAGTGATAGCGCTTCTTTTACGATAGAGTCAAAAAATATCTTATAAGTCTCTTCAATACAACCTTCGTGTAAAGGACGTGATTCCCTTAATATCTATTTAACATACTCTGCCAATTTTTGAAGGAGAAACTGTTTCAGCGAATAGTGGTTTTTTTTTCGAGGAGAGCGACTAACTTCTTTTCAAATACAATTTATAACAGCCTCTACACGAATCAACGTTTGGCCTATTGAATTATTGTCCTGATCTTCCTAAAACCTCCAAAATCCTTTTAAAATCAGCTGTTAATCAGTTGTTTCGAGAAACTATGTCCCCTTTGATTTGTTCTTAGATATCTTTCGAATATTCCAATTATACCCTTTCTTAATTAGTTACAGTTGCTTACATATTGTAGATACATTTCGTCTTCATGTTTAAATCGGATTCTGTTTCGCAAGACTTGGGTCTTCAGTTCTTTTGCTGTACTGCAGGCCTCATATCGTATACACGAATGTTCTGAAAACATTTCTTTGTCTCTTCTTTTCTTTTCCTTTTCCTAGAGAGCTGTCAACTGTTGATACCGTACATTCTCAGTATTCAGTTTGATTGTCGTCGTTTTATTTTCAGACCATGATAAAGCATCAACCACTGATTAGCGTCGAACGGAAAAATAGTGGAAAAGGCGAAGAACCGTTGGGATTTAACTCCAGTGATTAAGTCTAATGAATTATTCTTAGTATTTAGGGGTTTTCAAAAACTAAAGTTTGATGTTTCTATTCATAGTGTAATAATATAGTTCATACCTATGTATTTGCATCATTTCCAATGTAGGTTTTTCCTCCCCCTTTCTTCTTTTGGCAACCTTTCTTTTTTCTCTGAAAGAATCAAATGGGATCATTCTGCATAACGTTCCGAGAGCCCCAATAATTTCTTTTCGCGGTTTGTTTTTCTTATTGTTGTTCGAAAGGCAACAATAAGAAAAACCAGTAGTGAAACAGAAAGGATACTGTGAGATACTGTGAGGTTGGAGCAGAAATTGTATTTGCATCATTTCCAATGTAGGTTTTTCCTCCCCCTTTCTTCTTTTGGCAACCTTTCTTTTTTCTCTGAAAGAATCAAATGGGATCATTCTGCATAACGTTCCGAGAGCCCCAATAATTTCTTTTCGCGGTTTGTTTTTCTTATTGTTGTTCGAAAGGCAACAATAAGAAAAACCAGTAGTGAAACAGAAAGGATACTGTGAGGTTGGTGCAGAAAAGAAGTCTATAGAAAGATTACGAACGGAACTTTGATACATAGGGGATTTCGCGGTGAGCACATTACACAATGAATGAGCTCGAATTCGTTACACATTTCACAAAAGATCGCACCTATAAATTGGAACTTTTACTAAGTCCTTGGCTAGTTTGTTAAACAGCACAGTCATTTAAACAATAGCTGTTATTGGCAAGGCAGGTATTTATATCTTAAATATAAAATACTTGAACCATTAATCTGTGGTTGTCCTGAAATCAATGTCGGTTTGAGCCTTAACACCTGTATTCATACGTCTTAGAAATCCGATGAATATGCTGTATGAATCAGAGCCTCGTACCTCATTTTTTCGGCCTCTTCTATCTTCCCGACATGTGATTGGGAGCTCTCCTGTAATATATGTAATTCTATCGAGTTGATTAATTTCGATCGGCGATCACACATTTGCGGACTTTTTAGATATTTTAGCGACAGTCATCCACAGCAGTAGCTTCGTCGTGATCCAAGAATGATAGTTTTGGCTCCGTTTCTTAGGCAGAAAATATCAGAACCACTTCTTTTTAAGCTATTGTAGCTTCCGAATCTGTTCTAATGGTTCATCATTCTTTATCTATTTACCAGAATTTTCTTGGCTGTGAACCTACCCCTTACTAGGCATTACAGTGAGACCTAAAGAGCGATTATTTTGGATGCGGGAAAAGCACGACACAGATCAGATATCATAAGGGCAATCGCTATTACGTTCGGCCAGTTCGTCTAGCATCAAATTTTTGAGTCTTTTTTGAGTTTACTTTCTAAGTTGAGTTTTTTGCCTTTTAAGTTCGTTCGGGGAGTTCCGAACCATTACTTTTACCTTCAGCTAGCTCTCCCACAAACTTTCGAAGGTCCATCTGCTTCAATCGCTAGAGTATCATCATGCCAAGGTGACAGCGGCTTCTCATCACGCAAACCACACGTCGTACACCCGTCAACGGACCAAATGCAACTTTAATGTTGCGTGGCGAATCCGCGGATTTACGCGGGGTTTTGAATCTCTTCAAAAATTGCTTGAATTCGTTTCTTTTTCATGAAACAGTGACTTCGATTGGGTAAAGTTTAAATTGAAGACGGTAACATCAGACCAAACGATGTAGGACGTAATCTGCATTTGAAATAAATATGTATGGAATGGGCAGGAATGAATAAAGCAACGTTTATTGTAAGAGCAAAGAGTCAAGGTTTGAAAGGACAAAACCTACATTGATATCTAGACAACCTGTTTTCATTTTTTTTGGGCTGAGACTTAGCTTTATTCTGTTGAAAGACAAGGAGAAAATTAATGTTCAGTGGCTACAGTTCAATCCTTTCAGTGAGACGTCGATCAAGTGTTGAACAACTCGCCAAGGCCTCAACATTCGGTCAAATGCTCGAAAATGTAAGCGATCTGAACAATTCTATTCCTTTCTGTCATAAACATTAGTATTTTTGTCATCGATATTGTATTCGTTACTGTCACTTTCATTGTCAATAATTTGAGACCTTGTCAGCGAAAGATTGCTCTCGGATGTCAAACGGGAATTTTCAGTCGAGGATACTAGGTACCCATGAGAAACGCGTCTGGAGTATCCATTTGGAAGCTAACGTACAATGGAAGAATATTGTAAACTTTACAAATATGGGTTTCCGGATGTACATGGTGATAACATGAGACTATCCTAGCACGGCCATCTTGAAGCTTACTCACTTGATACTTGAACGGCCCATCCTCACTAGTTGTGCGGCCCCATCATAATCACCATTTTTCGGAGATTTGCTGCTTAAGCCATTGTGGTTTCTTGGAATTCCGTGGGCATCCTAGCCAAAATCTGCCCCAGGTTGTCACAACGACAGGCAGTCGCAGCCTTTGTGAATCAGAAGGAGATTTACCGCCATGCGACTTTGATTCCAGAATGGTGGTGGATCCTGGTATTGGTTTACTCTTAGCTAGGCTTCCTGCTGGAAACGCCGGACTACTCAGCTTGGGAGACTCTGCCGGACGGAATTTCCCTGCTGTACATCACAGTCCGGAACACCTCCAATCTACGATGAGGCGGTAAACTGTTAAGAGGATCTTGAAGCTACTTTGAAAAAATCTTGTCTAGGCGATAGGCGACTAAGTAATAGTAAGATAAAAATTATACTTGGTCTACATGATTGGTTAAGAGAATCTATGGCGGGATCTAAGTTGGTGTCGCTGTTATAACTTCCAGTGATATCACTGTTAATGCTGGTATTATTAGATAGGAGATAGTTGAACAGCGTGTATCGTCGTTTGTACAAATGCCAGCAAATATTCCATTCACACTGATCCTTGTCAGCCTTCTCCCACGTTGATAGACCAGCATGATCTCCATGAGTATCAATTCATGACACATGAATGTTTACAGTTGTAGTCAACATGATAAATGAGGCTGACCTAGAGGTGGCTTGTGTTTTTATGTGCCCACTCAAACATGTTTGCCCTCAAAATTTTGCCGGTTCTTTCACTCGCATCAGCGACGGAACTATACTTAGTTGTTGAATATTTCTATTTCGCTGGACCACTATGAGAGGTGTTTTCCGAATGCCTAACTTTGAAATATAGCTTATCATTGTGAGCATCGGTTATAAATAATTTAGATAACATAGCATCATTGAACTGATTTTTGGGTGATGCTCTAAAGTGTCGGTGAGGTCGAAGTGTAAAGCAAGTTATTGTTCGATAACAGCGAGATTGCTGAATCAAAAAGGTTGCTAAGGTGTTTTGTCCTATGGAGCTCAACATCAATAGTCCATTTGGGAGGTCCGAACGGATTCCAAGCTTCGTTTTGTTCTTATTATCTTTTTTTTATCTTATTTTGGAGTCTGGAAGGAGAGTTATGGAACTGAAAAGATTTTCCGCCATCAATTCAATAGAAGGAGTTGATGTTGTTGTAGCTTTATTTGCCAGTAGATTGCAATTAATACTGGATAATTTTTTCAGCAACATTTTTTTCAGCGTTGTAATTTAGTCGACAAGCGCCACAGCTTAAGTTTTTTCTCTTCTTGGAAAATCGTCGCTTCTTGTAGAACTCCTTTATGAGGTTTTTGGTCAAATAACTGAGACGCCTTTCTTGTTCTTTAAACCGTATAGTGGAACGATACCGTTCCTACCGTTTTTATTTGGCACGACCCTTCCAATTTTTAGCTGAGCTTAATGGTCGCGTGTGAGGACAATGGCACTACGTAGATGTTCAGAATACATAACTTTCCCTTTGTGAGAAATCCGTATGAGCCGTACCATTAGGCAACTATAATGTATACCAGCAATTGTGCTTTTCTGGAAGTGCGTTCCTATACAAAAAGCGTGCTCTCAGGACTGATGTATCGGTCTCATTTCCATCTCGTGTTAGCATTTTTTGCGTGTTTTACTCGCTTCCATTTAACTATCCTCTTGCTGCAATGATATCTCGGGGAATAAGTTTATAGAAGGACTTCTATTTGCGGACCACTTCCAATCATTAGTTGGAAAGCACAGCTGTTTTGATTAACTGCATAGATTGGTGGTTAGCGAAAGATAATTACTGAAATTCTTCTGACGTTGAGGATAAAACGGAGCATGACGGAAGTTAACAAAAAATACGGTATGAGGCCTTATGAACGACGTAATAGGTAATGATTTATGGCGAAACTACATTGATATTTCGTTACGCGATTTTGTACTCAATAAAGAATCCAACATTCTGGTATTTCTGTGCTTCTTTCTCACAAAAATCTGTTGCCACAACGACCACGTGAGAATCAATTTAGTTTCTAAAAATCGTAAACACCGGGGTCAGGAGACTATGCAAATGTTAAGGAAGAAGTAGTCTCCATAATGTGCTATGGACCTTTCTTTTTTAGTCCTTTCAAACGTCGTGACCTGTGGAACTAAAAACTATATTCCTCGGTGGTTACCTCGCCGCGTAACTTCGTAGTCAAAGCACCCAGTATGTGGGCGACTATTGCTTTTTCATTGCTGGTTGAGAAAGTCTATGCATTCATCTTTTAGATCGAGTTCTAGTCTAGACGAATTCGGCTTCTTACATCGACTTTGAGCGACCAGACAACAAATTGCGAGACTCGTTGCTATCACATATATCGTTGTCGTTCCTGATAGTTGCAAGACAAGAAGACAAGTGGAAAACCATCTGTAAACCACAACACATGTGAATTCGGTCTATCGAATTAAGTATTCGCCTCTCTAAGTAGATAAGTTCGGGCATTCTGAGGTCACCACGAAAATCAGGTTGTAGCTGCTCTTGATTAGAGAGAGGTACATTGTAACTATCTTGACTTCAACGACAAAGTTCATTAGTTTCTGTATGAAGTTGTGGGACACCTTAGTCAAACTGCTCAGTTTTTGCGATTTTTGCTGTAGGTCGCACACTATTCGCACTCCCTCTCTCCATAGTTTAGCATCCAGAGTCGCATCTCAGCTGTGACAAAGCGGTAAAGAATTGCGTTGTTGTTATCATTGCTATTGCTGTTAGTCATAGTTTTTAAAACAAAGTGTTGCAATGTGCAGAAGTCATTTACAACGATGTTGGTTGGCAACTCGCTTACGCGACGTACTTTTGAGCTGTTGTCCATCCATGTTACTATTAATATCAAAATTTGTTTACTGTGAGAGTCGATGACCTCTTCAAGACGTTGCTCCTTCTTACACCTATACTCAGGAATGGCCTATGGCTTATCTTGGACATTAACCGAATTTTTCTTCAGGAGCCTACAAATTGTTTGTCCTCACTTTTTTGTTGACAGAGGCGCAAGGTTCGAATAGAAATTTAGTCCGAAAGGACGCAAAGAAGTCCATGAAAGCATCATTTATACCTTCTCGGATTGTTAAGGTTAATAGATTCCACGACCGGCTTTCTATTAACCTCGGCATTGATCAAATAGTTCTCGATATTCTTGCTGAGCAGACACGAGGTGACACGAGGTGACACGAGGTGTTAGGGATAGATTGCTATCAATTTGTCCTTTCCAGGCTCTGAGGAAGGCGAAATCTGCCGAAACGTCAGCTTTAACGGAATAAAGAATAAATTGACACCTCGTGTTAAAGGTTTTGATTGATTTGTTTGGAAATCACGTCATTTATGTATACAACCACCGGCTTGTGTGCAACGTGGGTCAAAGCTTCCAGAATCTTAAATATGCTCAACATTTTTGAAGCCTTGAATTTCAAATAAATTTAAACAATTTATTAAACGAACAATTTCTAGAGAACAGCATTTTATCTTTTCCTTTTCTGTCTAGTCTTCTTTCATGGCATGCAAAATAACAAATACAAGGATTCTGAGGTATGACGAAACTCGGAACCTCAATTGGCCTTCAAACCTTCGATTCCCCTTACCTAGGATCACATGCTGTCCATCACACCAACTTAGGATATATGATTGTATTCTTCATCGTACCCCGCCATGAAAAAGATTTTTCTCTGCATTTTACACGATTTGTCTTTCAGCTCTACTGTGCGGGCTCCGCACTTCCTGCACGTGATGCATTTTTCCACATCCATCATCCACGATGGCCTTCTAACACTTGTGTATGGGTTCGGCTGCTGCTTTGCGATTTACTGTTCGTCATAAATGTCATTGAATGCCGGTCGAATTGATTATTCCCGAAGTCTCGAGGTAGCCCTACAAGAGCGCTTCCATTTGGATTACAAAGAGTGAGGATTTCCAGACATCTCTGGCACCAATTCCTGGGTTCCAGAGGGATGAGACGGTTGATAAGCTGGAGAAGGGACCGAATTAGCACCGTGCTCCTTCTAATCGGTGTAACTACCACTGCCCTACCGAATCCCTCGAAAAACGCAGAAAATAGCGTGGAAGATATCGAAAAATATGAAAAATGAATAGACGAAACATAAAAAGTTAGAACATTGTGATTTCTATAGCAGCGTCCGTCAGCTGAACTTGATTAAATGCAATTTGTGTTTCCCATATCATTCCTGTTGACGGATGATTGCTTATAGCACCGTTAGAGTGAACATGTGGCTGAGAGGAAGGAAAGTAATGCCAACTGATATGGCAAATAGCACGTGAGTTCGCGTTAGTAGTCACGGCTTCGAGTTTACTATCGTTGTAGTTTCCAAAGATTTATGCATTCAGTTCGCTGATTGTGCAAAACCTTATTTATATGATGTTTTTCAACCTCAATACTGTTCAGATCATTGGGGGATTAACAGCATTTGTCAAAAAAGGTTACTTCCGACTATTTTAATGCCTGAGAAATTTCGAATTTCATTCACATAAGCAGCGAAAAAAAACTGGAGAAGAAGATCGCGAGCTAATGGTAGGGCCTGCTTTGAAGAATGCTTAATGTACAGACTAAAAATACTGCTCGAATATTTCGTTTACTCTGGCTTGCCTTTTTGAAAGTAGTTCTGTATTGCGAATGCAATAAAATGTGAAGATAGCGTGAGAATGGCTGTATTGTAAACACTCTTATATCAATTCCCAAGACCGACTTTCTGTTAACTTCGGCACTGATTGATAATTCGATGTTTTATTTCAATAAGCAGACACGAGGTTGTTACAATAGAATTTATTGGAAAACAACAGCTGACGTTTCGACGGTTTCGCCTTTTTATATCAACTTAAAATTTGTACTTACCGTTTCCTCAATCGATTAGGAAAGCTGGGAAGAACTCAGTGGGGAAAAACCTGCTGTATTGATTTGTAATCAAGCACTTCCATCTTAGAGCACTCGCGATTAAGCTGATATTTCGGCTACTGACTACAGTTTCCTGTCTAGTATTTGAGATATGAGCCTACGAAAACTAGGAAAAAGCGTTCCATCGCTCAGTTCTCTTTGATGACTATTTGGAAACCATAATTGCGCCGTATTCCATAGCTGGTAATTATATTTTTAGTATATTGCTTAAATTTATTTTCCATCACTGTAGTCGCTTGAATTGCGCACATATTGAAGCCAGAGGTTCTCATAGGGACAGCGATTCTTCTGCGATTCTATCAGTTGTCGTACGTTCATAGTTGTTGAGTTACAGCTTCCGTTCTCTTTCCGACCTGACCACATAATTTCCGATTTTTCTGACTTTTGATTTGTTCACAGTTGTAAATATACGACGGATTTGATTACAAAATTATTACTCCTAACTTGCATCCCTTTTGAATGAAGGATGTCAGACCACCGTTATAGCGCATATAAGCAGTGTAGCTTATACTATTTAATAGCAAAGATATAATGTTGATATCAAGCCTTACATTGCATGACCAGTGAAAAATTATAGGGCAAGTGCCTCGTTAGCGTTTCAGGTTCGCTCATTAGCTTCATCGAAAGGCCTATGGGACGATGAAATGCAGCGCGATTTACCCAAGAAATGGGAGAAACATGGCGATATGATTGTATTTCCACAAAATTCATTCACTCATAATAACTGGAGGTACATCGGTAAGTGTTTATGCCCTCCACTCTTTTTTATATAAGATTTGTCGTCACCCGATTCGTTTTGGCATCCAAGATCCACAATGATCTTCGGCCGTTTTGCGTATTTTCCCAGCTACTTGAGGATTTTGTCTCTTCTTCATGAGCGTTGTAGAATGCTGGTTGAGTCAATTCTTCTTGCAGTCTTGGAGATATCTAGATTAAGGCGTTTCCAAGTTTACTGGAGAAGAGCGTTGGGCCGGGGTCGAACTAGAGCTTTTGCTTGCTGATGTGGGGCGTAACTAACCATTGCACCATCTCCTTGACTGGTCTTCTTATTTACTTGGATACTTGGACGGTCCGTCTTCACGAGTTGTGCGGACCCCAGCACATATGCCATTCGTTCCTTTCTCTCGCAATCGTAGTCCATGGTGGTGGTCTCGTTCGAGCATGGTATCGCTAACGAGTCTCATACCGTGATCTGTAAAACAACTCCAGCTGCGGGTACAGCTGATTAACTTTGTTTACCAACACTTTCGCCCAACGTCTAGGTGGTCGTCCGAGACGTTTGCATTCTCTTGGAGTCCACTCTATGTTCTTTTCGCCCATCTCTCGTCTGTTCTTCTCATTATGTGACCCGCCCATCTATGTTTCGCTCTCGATGTATATTCTCCTGGATCTCGAAGATGTGACAGATTTCGAAGGTCAGAGCTTCGCATTCCGGCTAGATATTGAGAGTGCCGGTTATGTCTTAGAAAACACTGCTCAAGCGCTCTGTGAATAGTGCGAAGAATTTTTGACGTCGTTGAAGTATCAACCCACGTCTCTGCACCATAACAGAGCGCTGGGAGGACCGTAGAATCGAAGAGATGAGCGCGGACTTTCGGGTTCTTCAGTTGGTTGGTGGATTCTTTGAGAAACCCGAATGCGACCCAAGCTGCTATTTTTCCTCTATCTAGCTGTTCCTTCATACTTTTTCTATGTTCATAGATCGCCCAAGGTATACGTACGAGGTGGTGTCTGCAATGAGGGAACCATCCAATTCAATTTTTTCGCCTTCGCCCCATTGGTTTTTCATGAACTGGGTTTTCTTTCGATTTATGTGAAGTCCGATCTTTATCGCTTCTTCGCTGAGCTCGTTGATCATCATCTCTGCTTCGCTAGTACTTCTTGAGAAGATGACAATGTCGTCGGCAAAACGAAGGTTTGATAGGAATTTCTCGTCATATACAGCTAGACTTTTTCCCCGTGGTCGATGAAGAAGGTTCTTTTCCAGCTTGCGGCTGAATCAATACGGAATGACGGGACTACCGATGTGTCAAGTAGGCACCATCTTCTGTTTTTCAGAATATGGTCGATC
>MQTX01000040.1:4167524-4244779 GCA_009735665.1 Angiostrongylus cantonensis
GGAAGACCAGCAGGACCGTGCTAATGTTCATGAATGGTGACCTTCGTGTTCTCGAAAACTACCGCTTAACTTAACTTCAATGAAGTTGAGATACTTGCAAAACTCCGGCCAACAGGTGTCTACGGTGGGGAATAGACGCGCAGTTATCCTTTCCAGGGTCTAACGCGTTCATCACGACACCATGCAGGTCTTTCGTTTCGCCTGTCTCGCGGCTGGTTCTATCGATCACTGCCATCAGCAATCACCCCTCAGCGTGATTGATCTGGGGAGCCGAAATCGGCAGTGAACCCTGTTAAGATGAGGCTGTGGTTATAATCACAATTTTAACTTATTATTTATTACCTGGAAGAGTTGCATTTTGATAATGAGCTGTCCTGATTGAAGAAGGTTACATTCACCGAAATTTCAGTCAGCGATATAAAAGTTATATGGGCGCGTGTGGCGCAGTGGTTGGAGGCGCTACTGCGGCGCCCATGGCCCACCAAGCCTTCCATCCCTCCGGGGTCGGCAAATTGGTACCAGACTTGTCTGGGAGGATAGCAGCACTGGCTCGATACATCGGCTAGCCACCTCGAGTCATTTTAAAGGCCAGATATTTATTTAATCACCTCCAACGATACTTACTGAAGTCGAATGCATGGCGCATCCCTCAGGGATTGATCAACGCCGAGAGCTTAGAGCTTAGCTTAGATATAAAAGTTGTTTTGGCAACCTCTTGTCTCCACATATACCTCTCGTATTTAGGAAAAAAAATATTTTCAAATTGAAAACATATTGTAACTGATGGAACTGATCGATAGGAATAGCTGAGAGAGACGAAACGAAGATCTGCACGGTGTGGTGGTGAACGGGTTAGCCCATGGAAGGGTAATAACGCGTCCGTCCCCTCCGGAGACACCTGCATTCCGGAGTTTTGCAAATATTTCAGCATGATCGAAGTTATACTTCGCAATATACTTTGCCATTAAAAAGAGTAGGCAGTAATAATAAGTTAAAATGTCGCCTAGCCTGCTTACTGTTTGTCGCATTCGAGTCATCGTAAAGAGGTTGACAGAACACTGGACGAAGGACAGCTGTGTGATTAAAAAGAGTTTCGAAAAGGATTCAGCACAGTGGACCACAGCCACCCGACGAAGAGATCCAATGAAATATCGCGATACTGCAATGGACCGTTTTATCTCACTTTCATTGATTTAACGAAAGCTTTTGACTCTGCTGTGATAGAGTCCGTCATGGAAGCTCTGGATAGCAAGGACGTCCCTGCAGGGTATATAAAGATTGTTCGTAGGCTATATAAAATTTTCGCACCATAGACACCACTATTGTATAACGATATAAACATCGCCTGTCAAAGCGAGATGTCAAAGGCAAAGACCGATTCTATGGCCATCGCAGAATGATATGATGCTCAAAGGATCCCTAGAACAATTAGAACCCACTGAGCTGCTCTTGCACGCAATAGATAGAAATAAAAAAATTTACTGGCACCCGTTTAAGTCACTCGCTGATCAACAGTGCGGCAGAGGTTAGGGTGTGTTGGAATACTGTCACAGGATGGGTGAGAAGTCTGACTATGTACACGTTTTATGCTGACTATTTAATCATAGTCGCTATTCATCTCGATCTGTTTTTTATTCACACCATAAGGTTTTTTATGTAGTATCAAAACGATAAGTAGTAAATTTACTATCAATGCACACGTATTTTTTTTCCCAACCCAGTAACTTCATTATCCATTACAAAGCTGCGCTGAACAACTTTGACTATGTCATCTTATTGGACCGAACAGTAATGAACGGTGGACGTACTACCTTTTCGAAGTCTGTTTGAAATCACACTCTACTACGGTTCTTCAACAGAGAAAATTCACTCCATGATCAATGAATCGTAATGGAATTCCATCCATCTGGATGTCGCTAGGCGATTTTTCGCAATAGACCGTAGTTAAAAGAAGAAAGGAAGTATTTCTGGTAGAATTCCGTGCCTATGAGCTTGGATGTAAAATATGCAGTTTGAGCCATGTCTGTCTGAAATCTCCATGACGTTGATCCAACCATCGTAAAGAGTTTACGAAGTATTCTGCCAGCGATATGGACAGTGTTAAAAAGAGTATTACCGCTTCGAAATCGACTTTCCGTGAACATCGGCGTGCTTAATCAATATGTATTCTTTTAAATATTATTATCAACCTCGTGTAAACTTATCAAGGAGAGAATACATATTGATTAGGCACATCGAGGTTCAAGGAAAGTCGGTTTCGAAGCATTAATACGCTTTGTGCTAGCTAATAATAGCACCGACTTCCGCACGATGTACGCGATGACATGTGTCCAGAAGAAAAACAAGTAGTTATCAAGGGACATTATCATTATATCCACCATCAGCATCGTGTATAAAAGGGCATCATTGAATGAGTGTGCCTCATTCGAGGAGATGGACAGCTGAAGAAGACCTGACTCGACACGAAGCCGAAGCGAAGCATCGAGACGAATAGCAAGGGTGGACCATCGACTCGGATCATCGGCTCTGATGAAGACGAAGATGTCGAAACGTTAGCCGATAATAAATATTATTATCAACCTCGTGTAAGCTCATCAAAGAAAGAATCATAGTGTTAAAAAGTTTTGCTTACTAACCATGAGTCGAATGTGAGCTCTGCACTGGTCTGGTAACCATTCCCTTCGACCTTCCTTGTTATGTGACAGCTGCTGTGCAAAAAGTACATGCAGTATTCGCCGTTTTCTCTTTCAGCAATCGCGAGGTTGTTAAACAGCATACGTTTACTTCCATGCAATAACACACATACAATACAATCGTAGCTGAAGTTTCGGCAGAATTGCCTTCTTCAGAGCCTCGAAGGATACATTAATACGCAGCTTACTAGGTCAAACACTTCAACAGCACAAACAGAAAGATGAAATAATTCTTTGAATTCTTGTTGAGCAAACGCGAGGTGTTATTATTATTCTTTATTCACAAATAAGCTGACGTTTCGGCGAACTTCGCCTTCTTCAGAGCTTGGAAAGGTCAAGCTGATAGCAATCTACTCGGTCAAACGCCTCCATAACCAAACAAAGAAAACGCTAAACCGAGATTTCAACCACAATGAACACAACTTTGCGCACCCACCGTTCAACACAAGAGGAAATGGACAAATGTTTCGAGTTGTTAAATGAACAGTCACAGTATATCAAGTTTACCCGAGAAAAACCGAAAGAAAACTGGCTTCCATTCCTGAACGTGCAAATTAACCTGTCCGGAAATGGCTACATTACGAAGTGGTACCGAAAGCCAAGTAGCAAAAACATCTTGGTTCATTACCTCTCCTCTCACCCTTCTCACACGAAAAGGGCACTTGTAAGAAACATGTTACGAACAGCAACCAACATGTGGACGGGAAAAGAACAGAGAGAGGAGCCGGATTATAGTCGCATATGGTTGATGTAAAAAGGCAGCTCTGAAGAAGGCGATTCTGCCGAAACGTCAGCTACGATTGTACTGTATGTGTGTTATTGCATGGAAGCAAACGTATGCTGTTTAACATCCTCGCAATTGCTGAAAGTGAAAACGACGAATTCACAATCCAGTTCCTAGGTTAATAGAAAGTCGATCCTGGGTACTATTACATGCAGTATGTTGCCTCCAGCTCGAAGGGTGCCGGTGGTACTGTTGAATGATGCTAGAATTAGGCGCTAAGAAATAGTGTTCCTAGGTAAGAAGGTTAATCAAACATTTGAATAGCGTATTATGTAGGGGTTGCTGTATTTTTTTGCACAGAGGACTAGGTTATAAAGTGAGGCTCGTTCAATATTTTGAGGAAGAGATCCTAAAGAAAGCTGACGAAGGTCCATCTCAATGGCATAATCTTCAATGATAATACAATACTTGTAGGTCGGGAATTGTGGCGTGTAGTGGCGGAATCACTGAAAGTCGCTCGCCTTGGTCGAAAGCGCTTCATTGGCAATGACGACGATAGAACTCCCCACGTTGATTTGCTCTTTGGTGAACATGGCTGGGTGGAGCACGTCGATGATCGCGGCATACGGTAAGGAACATAGCAAACAACATGTCTCTAATAACAGTTAACTTAGTGTGTGGTTTTATTGCTGAGGAATTCGAGCTGCGACGACTAATTTTCTCACTGTGGCTTTCTAGAATTACCTGATAGGCTGTACACGAGAGGCAAGAGGAGCGTTAGATGTATCGTATGGGCCCATTTATTTTCACTCAGAGGCCAATTACGGGGTATTGACGCAGTAAATAAGAGACACTGGTGTGATTTAATGAGATAACATGGTCATGCCTAGTCAATTTACAAGCTATTCTCCTTAATGATTGTCTTCATGATATTCATATCCTCCTTACTGGTTGCTTTTCCAAAACTTTGCATGCTCCCATCCCGTAATCTGGATAAGCCAAATTCTCCATCTCCCTAGAGTAAGCAATTGATTTTTTTGCCTGGCGGAATAGAAACACTTGCATAGAACATCAGTAGCTTACAGCAAGTTAAGTAAAAGTCGAATGTTCATTCAATTTCCCCTAGGAGTGCAATGCGTGGTGTGTCCGTAAGGTGTTGATTAACGTCAAACGCTTTATCCTTAACCCTTTATAGTAGAAGTAATGGCAAAACTGTATAATATTTCTTTGGCCTGTTTCCAACAAAGGCGCAATTTTCTTTTACTGTTTACAACTTTAAGCTTTGTCTACGATGCTTCCAAAAGGGTGTTCAACAATAAGAAAACTAGAGAAATGCAACGAATATCCGAATGGGATTGTCACGGAGAGACGGTGGTAGACATGTATGCCGGTAAGCGAACTACTTACAATCAGTACTCACTGAAATACTCATATACTACATACTATAAATATACAGTGAGAAAGTACTTTTTTGTGTGAAAGGATTTCCGGGCACAAATTAGAAAAGCTTTTTGAGTTCATGCATTTTGGATTTGATTTATTCATTGTTTATTTCATAGTTTGGTAACAAATAAAATTGAATATACACTCGTAAACTTCCATTTTAATAAACAGAAAGATGATTAGTATGTTGTATATTCCGAACTTCGCGTGTGGTGCAGTGGTCGGAGGCGCCCTGCAACACATACGTGTACCTGATCTCCGCGTCCATGGCGCACCAAGCTTTCATTCCTCCGGAGTAGGCAAACTGGTACCAACCTGTCTAGGAGGATAGCAACAATCGTTCGATGCATCGGTAGGCCACCGTTATTCACTGTAAAGACCAGATATGCATTCAATCACCTCCAAACGATGCTGCATGAAATCGAATGCATGTCACATTGCTCAGGGATTGATCAACGCCAAGAGATTTATTCTTTTATATTCCGAACTTCATTATCACATATTTCCTAATAGTAATCACCTTGATACTTGATACTTGAATGGCCCATCCTCACTGGTTGTGCGGGCTTCAGCATGATCTCCATTTTTGGTGACCTGCTGGCTAAGCCATTGTAGTTCCATGGAGTCCCGAGGTCAGCCTGGTCAAAGTCTGCCTATGGTCTTCACTACCACAAGCAGTCGCAGCCGTTGTGGATCATAGGGAGAATTGCCACCATACGAATTTGATGCCAGGACGGTGGTGGATCCTAGTATTGGTTTATTCTTAGCTAGGTATCCGAATTGAAACGCTGGACTCCTTCTCAGCTTGGCAAACGCTTCCAAGGGATGAGTCCTTCTCTATACATCGCAGCTCGACACCCAGGAGCAACCCCTAGCCAAGATGAGGCGGTAAAGCGTTGGGAGGAGTAATCAACTTATGTGGTCCTATTACCACATCGAGTGTTACTGCAGCTATGGAGAAGTCACAAAATTTTTTTGCCAACCATTTAATCCTGAAGATTTCATCACATTTTGCCTTCCTTTGCTAAAATTGATTATGAACGCAAAAGGAGTAATGCAGTGTATTATAGATTGTAAATCACAGCTTACTATTCTATATTACTATACTATTAAGTGGAGTAAGCAATGTTTATATCGGAAAATACAGTATAAATCCAGAAACTTCGAAGAGTTCTTTTTTTGTAGAAAAGCATTTCATACGTTTCCATCCTTGGGAACGTTTTAGGTCTTGGCTACTACTCGATGCGATTTCTCAAGTGTTGTGGAGCGAAGCAGGTGATTGCCATTGACTGGTCGGACGACATGTGCGAGGCGTTGAGAAGAACCACCAAGGCCAACGACGTTCAGAACCACGTAGTCATAATTGAAGGCGACTGTCGGCGGGTTAGAGCCCATCATTTTTCTTAAAATATCTGATTACTCTAAGGCAAATGTCGTGAATTTCACTCGCTGGCACGTAGAGGGTGAGTATAGCGTTGTGATTTAGATGCCTTACAAATGTGGTTGTTGGCTCAATGCCACGTACTCGGCTTCCGAAATCCACTGTATATTGTAGGCAAACTGTTTGCCAGCAGACATCTTAGAGGTTAAAATCGCTACAAGTCGTTCTGTAGGTCTCGTGTACATTCAATGAACTTTACGAAATGCCACGTACTCGGCTTCCGAAATCCACTGTATATTGTAGGCAAACTGTTTGCCAGCAGACATCTTAGAGGTTAAAATCGCTACAAGTCGTTCCGTAGGTCTCGTGTACATTCAATGAACTTTACGGCACAGGGTGTTGGAAAGCGTGGAGCATCCCTAGGGGATTGTTCAACGCTTTAAGTGGAACGATTTGTGCTTCTAACCAAATGTGTGATTATTTTCTTATAGAAGACAGATATTCACATTTACCCTGCTATTGATAATCTGATTGGTTTTCACTTTTATGTTGACGTAAGAATATCGGTGAGACAGCCTAGGGTCGTATGTTTCCTGCATGAGCTCCAAATCTTTGAAGTAGAACGGAAAAATATCACCGGCGTTGATCTTTGCTCAATCTCATGCATATATATGTCAAAAACTGACGTTTGAGTAATAACGGGATGCTTCTGAACGTTATTGCAGATGACATATTCACTCTTTTTGAAATCGCTAAATAGACCACCTCACTACTGCCATATATCTCCATCGGTTTTCCAGTTTTTTACAGCTGAAATATATTGCTTCCTATAGCCTTTTTATACAAGTGAGTATTATTGTATAATTCAGAACATTATCTATGATAATAGAGAGTGGATAATGCAGTGATAGTGATGCCCGTAATCATGAGCATGGTACTAGTTCAATTCCACTCCGGGCCAACCAAGCCTCTCATCCCTCCGGGTCGGAAAATTTATACCGGACTTGTCTGCGAAAAAAATCACTCTTTGCAATCTAACTGGCAATGCTTCGGCGCGGCTATCTCAGGACTCCAGGGAGAATCGACTCGACCACTGCTCTACAACATTTAAAACGAAATGAAAATCCTCAATCAGCAACCGAAGCCACACATGAAGTTGGAAGATGTTCGTGCATGGTGGATGCGAGGAAACAAACCGAATGTGAGAAGTGCTGGGATCCACACAGTAAACGTGAAGACGGGGAAGACAGGTTAAACAAAATGAAATTAGAATAAAAAAATCTATGACAATCTTGAAAATTATTTTTTTTGATAACTTTGTTAGCGACATTTGTAAAATCTGGGCATTGGTGTCATCAAAAATCTTTCTGTTTGTTTATGCCTTTGTACGCCTAAGCCACATCTTTAAACCATTTTATTTGTGCAGATTCCATAAATTGTAGGAAAGTCTTCGTTTTCTTCACATTAATATGTTTTCTTCTCTTTCGAGAAGCCCACTTTTTATTCCAAGGATTTTGTTTTGTTCTATTATTATCTCTGATGGGACCTACCTAGCTCAGTAGTTATAGGTGGCTTGCAACTCGCTCTGTTTAGTTCTCTTGCGTGGGAAGCTGACTGAGCCTTCCACCCGTCCAGGGTCGGCAAACTGGTATCAGACTTGTCTGGAAAATTAGCAGTTATTCATTTAATATGTCGATAGGTGAATGGAAGTCGTTGTATAGGTCAAATATTTTTTTTCCTGTTTGCTTTAACAATAATTGAATTTCTTCGATTGCATTCCTTCAAAGATTAATCAACGCCGGAAGCTTTCCTTGTTATTATCCTTTTATTGTCTCTGCCCACAAATCAAGAATAATGAGTGTTGTTAGTATGTGGGAAATGGTTATCAGAGGATGTCAGCAGTGTCAGCATAAAACCTATTCGTGCTCATAAGTCCTAATTATAAAATTGGAACTATGAATAAATGGTATAAGGTAATTGCAATGATGCTGAGATATTTCGAAACCGACGTCCCTTTAACCTCGGTGTGACAAATCAATATGTATTCTTTCATCGAAAAGCTATACGAGTTTGTTAAATGGTGTTTATTTTCGGTACATAATGATACCGATTTCTACAGGATGGATTATCCGGCAAAAACAAATGGTTACCACAATTATCACGCCTATCACCGGAAAATCACCAACGTCGATGAGAAGCATCCTGTATAAAAGGGCGTCGCCGAGTGAATATGGTTTATTCAAGATTCTCTTCTGAGGAAGACCAGACTCGATGCGCGACGAAGACGCTATCTCGAGAACACGAACAACTGTGGGCCATTGACTCGGATCATCGGTTCTGATGAAGACGAAATTGTCGAGACGTTGGCCAAAAACAAACATCATTTATCAACCTCGTGTAAGCTCATCAAAGAAATAATACATACTAATACTGGGATATTTGCAAAGCCCCGACCCCAGATTACGTAGATGCAAGGATTACACACTGGCAGTGACGCTGCTCAATATGCGCAATGCAGAACCTCCGCCAGGCTAACCAAGCCCTCCATCTCTCCGGATTCGGGGAGTTGGTAACAGACTCGTTTGCTACCGGCTCACTTCTCCCAATCGAGAAAAGACGGCGTTTACCTTAGGTGATGATCTGAGAATTTCTCAGTGCGGCTGTTCCACGGTAATGGATAAAGAGTGAAGCTTCCGCCGTTGATCAATCCCTGGGAGTGATTCATTCAACTTCTTTGAGCATCGTAAGGATGGTTGAATGAATTTCCTGCTTATACAATGAATCGCTTCATAGAACCAATGCTGCTATCCTCTGAACAGGTCTGGTTCCAAAATGGTTACAGCAGAAAGGTGGAAGGCTTGATGAGCCTGAGACATGGGATCGAACCTCAGGCCGATCTAGTGCATATTAAAGGACACCTCTGACCACTGCGCTACGTGTGACCACTAGAGAGAATCGAATTTACCATTATTTGACGGCATTCTGAAAGAATAAGGAACAAAAATATTCCGAGGAATTGAGACCACACGTAAATATAACGATCTTCGCAGGTAATGGATGCGAAGAACCGGATCGAGGGCAAGAAGTGCTGAATTGACCACTATTAGTAGTAAGGAGTCATATAAGTACGAAAGTAGTAAAGGGTGGAATAGAATGAAAGTGTAATGCCTTTGAGCTATGGTGACATTCTTACTAAGTGTTGTGCAGGTGACTCCTTGTATGGTTGCCGATCGTGTTTTCCTCGGACTTGTGCCATCATGTCGAGCTCACTGGCTAACAGCATGCAAAGCTCTTAAGAAGGAAGGCGGTATGTTACATATTCATGAAGTGATCGATGTCAGCATGAAGAACATTGCGCAAAAAGAATCTACGACGAAGTGAGTTTTGTTTTCTTTGCTATAACTAACAAGGAAGAATTATTCTGACTTTAAAAGAACTCAAAAACCTACAAAATGTTTTTTTCTAAACACACATTTCACATGTCTAGAATGCCGATACGGTTGCAATCAGTGGATGGGAAGTCGCTATCCAAGGATACTAAGCCGGCTTTGGGTAAGATTCTAGTTGGTTGCCTAATATGTATTTTAGTTTACATTATTTTCTAACATAGGTAAAAATGTGTCCGGTCCACCGGTAAAAGATGGTGACGAAAATCAGCCAGTGAAGCGAAAACTATCCAGGTCACAGTCTATCGTTGAGGAATTAGAAAGCAGAATATTGCCCACACCTACGGTTAGTTTCATCCGTAGTCATTGCTGGAATCGCTACCTTTATTCATGTGTATTACCATTTGTTTGTATCATCTATGTTTTCCAGAAGTCTCGAGTCTAGAGTTTCTGATGAGAAATTTATGATAGAAGTCTGTCAGTCTTTGTCGCGGCACAGCTGTACTCTACTTGGCTTACACATAAAAATGTCAAATTTGTTCTCAACTGAACAAACTGTTCTGATAACGAACCTCTTTCTATAGTCACTTCGACACTTGAAGCAATCCTATTCAATAACAATGAGGTAGTACACTAAAAGAGGGATATTCCTAATATTCTCAAGGTTCCTTTATAACATTATCAATAGTCTTAAAACTTCTTTGAAACTCATTTGAGAAATCTGGAACCCCACCGTGTTATCATTTTGGCGCGTTAGATACAGATCCGACGGAGTAAGATTTTAAGCTTAAGACAAAGCATACATTTAAGGGCAAGTTTAAGACTCTTAATTGCTGGGTCACTTAGAATTTTGGGTTTTTACAAATTAATACTTGTATCTAGTTAGGCTTAGGCTTAGGCTTAGTTGGCTGCAATCTACCCAGTGAAACACTTCCATAACTAAATAGGGAAAATACTGAGCAAAGATTTAAATCACACCGAACACAGAACAGCTTCTTTAAAGACTTTAAAGTGACGTTTCTTGGACAATCCGACGACTTTTCTTTTATAGATGTCTCAATCGTAGTTTCTAGTAAAAGAACCAGTCCCTTATCATTTTTCTGAAAAGTGTTTAAATTGCCAAGACCAACTTTCTGTTTAACCTCCGCATTGATTGATAATTCGATGTTTTTCTTCAATAAGCAGACACAAGGTTGTTATTATAGAATTTATTAGGATATAATAGCTGACGTTTTCGCGGTTTCGTCTTCTTCAGAACCTGGGAAGGTCAAATTGAAATGCGACCTACTCAGCCAAACACTTTCATAACCCAGCAGATAAAACTTAACAAATAAATTTGCATTCGCATAAGAAACAGCTTCATTTGAACGCCTACCGTTTATTTGTTGTAAGCATTTAAGTTAGTTGGTGGATAGCAGCCGCACAAAGTAATACATGGGCGAGGACTGTCAAGTCATTGGGTAAGCGCGAGGTATGGCGCCAGGTCACGTGTGATGACAAGACACTCCTCTTCGCGGTTCATTTTTGGATTTTTTGAATTGATCAAAAACGCTCCAAGAGTTTTGTGCTCATGGTTTCGACTCCAGCGTGAGTATTACTACCACTACCTTCAGGCTGTCAGTTAGTGACAATGGTGGAGAGTTTGTAGTAATTCCACGCCGGTTAGATGTCGATACAACGGGAAAACATCTTGAAGACACATCTCTTTATTGTACATCAACTGAAAAAGAATTCAGGAGTCAGAATCGAAAGCTGAACAACGAATGGGCCAAAATGGTAAGAGCAGCAGATTTAAAACCAGCAGAAACTTCGCATCTTAAGATCGAAGTGCCGACATGTCCCTTCTTATACTTACTTATCAAGACCCGTAAGTTAACATCCGCTGATGATCTGGCGTCTACCGATCCCTCTACCTTTAAAGTTAGACCCATCATCAGTTGTGCACACGGCGGGCCTATAGATAGGATTGCTCGATTTATAAATCTAATTCTCAACTAGTTGCTTAAGCACATACCAGCCCATCTCACGAACACCCAAATGTTCCTAGATCGTCTGCGTAACTGCGTAACGTCAAGCGACTCCAAAACGCACGTCTCAAAAGCGCGTACATCATGGAGTCGCTCGACATTACCGCCCTTTACACTAACGTGTCGAACGACTCCTCAATGCAAGCTATCCGTGAGCTTCTTGAGCAACATGAAGGAGCAATAAACATGTATGGCTTTTCGATTCATCAGCTTATGGTGCTCTTAAAGGTCTGCTTAAACTGCTCGATCTTCAGATGGTCTGGAAAATATTACGGGCAAATTGGAAGGTTGACAATGGAAAGCGACTGGCACCAACCCTTGCTGTTGCCTTCATGTCTAAAGTTGAAGCACCAGTAATCGATCTCAGGTCAATACTCTACTGTAGGTATATAGATGATTGTTTTGCCATCCGCTCCACACAAGAGGAGATCGACAAATGCTTTGAGTAATGGAAAGTCAGGGCTGAACGAACAGTCAGAGTATATAAAATTCACCCGTGAGAAACCGAAAGAAAACTGGCTTCCATTTCTAAACGTTCAAATTAACCTATCCGAAAACGGTTACATCACAAAATGAAATCGAAAGCCAAGCAGTAAGAATATATTGGCTCATTACCTCTCCTCTCATCACTCACACAAAGGCGCTTATAAGAAGTATGTTTGAAACCGCCACCAGCGTGTGCACAGGTAGAGAGCAAAGGGAAGAATCCTCGAAAGTGGCGCGCAAATAGCCGTTTCAAATGGTTATGAAACAGTAGCTTCTCGGCGTAGGCATAGAGGAAAAAACTACGCCCCATAGCGATAATTCTAGCCAAAATAAGGCTCCGTTCCTCTTGCCCTTTATTTCAAGCGAAATAAGTGCAGCCATAAAACGTTGCTTAATAAGGGCTGGTCTAGAGAATTTCGTAAGAGTAATAGAAATACCACCAGGCACTCCAAGACGCCAGCTAGTATGCAACCGCCTGCATGACCGCCTATGTATAACGAAAGAGTACATAATTTGCCGTAACGGTAGAGACGGTGATTGTTTGAGCTCGGGTACAGCCTATCTGATCTCTTGTAAATCGTGCGAGGACGAATACGTTGGCGAAACGGGTAGACCGCTCTGCGTCCGCGTAAAAGAACACCTAGTCGGCAAGCGTAAACCGAGTGCTCCACTAGGCACGCATAAGATGCAGTAACATAACGGAGAAGATTTTGAAGTACGAGTCCAACTCCAAAAATTCGAAAATGAACCGCAACGACGAGTGTCTTGTCATCACGCTTGACCTGGCGCCATACCTCAGGCTAATCCAGTGACCGGACACAGGTACAGTCCTCGCCCATGTAGTACTCAGCGCGGCTGCTATCCACCAACCAATTTAAATACTTACAGCGATTAAACGGTATAAATGAAGGATAAAGCTCTCGGCGTTGATCAATCCCTGAGGGATGCGGCATGCATTCGACTTCATTAAGCATTGTTGGAGGTGATTGAATGCTTATCTGGCCTTTACAATGACTCGCGGTGGCCGGCCGATGTATCGAGCCAGTGCTGCTATCCTCCCAGACAAGTCTGGTACCAATTTGCCGACCCCGGAGGGATGGAAGGCTTGGTGGGCCATGGGCGCATTTCACGTGCGCGCCGCAGTGGCGCCTCCAACCACTGCGCCACACGCGCCCTTAATAAACGGTAAATGTTTAAATAAAGCTATTTCTTATGCGGACGCAAATTTACTTATTAAGTTTTATCTGCTAGGGTTATGAAAGTGTTTGGCTGAGTAGATCTCATCTCAGTTTGACCTTCCGGGTTCTGAAGAAGGCGAAACCGCCGAAACGTCAGCTATTGTATCCTAATAAATTCTATAAAAACAGGCTTGTGTATGCTTATTGAAGAAAAACATCGAGTGTTTAAATTGTTGAGCTTACACGAGGTTGATAATAAGGTTTATTCGGCTGGCGTTTCCACTTCTTCGTCTTCATCAGAGCCGATGATCCGTGTCGATAGTCCACAGCAATCGTCATCTCGACGTGGTTTCTTTGTTGTTTAAAAATTGTTCCTCAGAAGAGTCCCATTTCTGCATGGCTTTTTTACCCTAAATTTATATTTCCAAGAACTATAATAGTTGCCCAAGTGTATTATGCTATGATGATTTTTTTTGTTTACAGCCTGCTACAATTTTTCACCCCAGGGTGTTATGTGTGACGCAATTCCAAGGATGCTGAGATATTCGCAAAACTCCGGACCGCAGGTGTTTGCGGTGGGAAACGAATACGCTGTTATTCTTTCCGGGGGCTCACGCGTTCACCATCACACCATGTGGATCCTTCGTTTTCTCTCTCTCTCAGCCAGTACCATCTGCAATCACCCGTCAGTGGTGAAAAATTGTAGGATGCAGTAAATTAAAAAATTAACATTATGATTTCGACTACAGCCTCAGCTTAACTGTGTTCATTGCCGATTTGGGCTCCCAGATCAATCCCGCTGACGGGTGATGGTGATGGCATTAATCGATTGAACTAGCTTGGAGACAGGCGAAGCGAAGGACCCACACGGTGTGGTAGTGAACGCGTTAGACCCCATAAAATGTAGCGTCGGGTTCGATCCCCACCACAGACACCTGCGGTCCGGAGTTTTGCAAATATCTCAGCATCATTGTGGTTGTATTACGCTATCTTAACGCAACAGCTCTAGCTTATTCTTCTCTGCTATCAATAGAATAGTTTTTGCAATTTATAATTGAGCTGTCGCGGTATTTTTTTTAACGTAATTAGCTATTTAGGTACTGAAGGATTTTGAGAATGGTGGATGGAAATCGCTATCAGAATCCTATAGAGGCTTTGCTATTGATTGCGCGACAACGTTGGTTCCATATTTTTCACTTTTTTTTCTCCTGTACAAAAATGTTAGTCGGCATCGTGTGTTCTCTTTGCAGTTGCACACGATTTCTTAACAATATCCACTTCACCGACACAATGTACTGCGTCACCATAGTAAATCTAGTTAGGTAAGTTCTTACTAGCTTAAAATCAAAATTTTTACTTGGATACTTGGATACCTGGACAACTGTTCGTCATGAATAGTCCGAAGTCCAGCACACTCTAAATTTGTTGTTGATTCCGCTTTCGTTGTCCGCATTAGTTGTTGGCTTTGGACGTGGTGACATGTAGAGTATCATCTCTTTATCTGTGAAGTAGCTACCGCTGCGCTTACAGCAGTTTTATTTCTGCTACAAACACGCCCAGAGTCGCCCAGATCGTTCACATGGGAGACGATTGCATCTTCTTAGAATTTCTCTCGTACATCTATAGTTGACTGTTATCATTGGATTCGTTTCCTTCCAGCACGTTTTGAGTTTTGTGCAAAATTTTCGAAGTTTTTGAAACATGAAGCTAGGTCTCTGCTGTGTTAACGAAACGAGGGCAAAACCACTGAATGAAAAGATGATCATGGTGTTTCCCGTGCTTTAAATGGTTGATGGCATTTCTGAGATTGCTATACTCGGTGTCCGTCGACAGCCTTATCGGCATATTTCCTCGTTCTTGTTCATAAACTGCTTCACTTGTTGACCACTATGCGATGCATGGACTTCATTTTCCATCTTCCTTTCTCTTTATTTACTTAGATACTTGGATGGCCCGTTTTCACTGGTTGTGCCGGCCCCAGCATAATTTGCATTCGTTTCTTTCTCATGCAGTCGTCGTTCATAGTGGTGGTCTGGACCGAACATGGTGACGTCCGCGACGCCCATCCCATAATCTTGGAATCGCTGCCATCTGCGATTGCAGATGGTTGAAGTTAGCCACGGACACGTCGGTGCACCGTTTGGTTGCTGTTCCAGGAGTGCTCCGTCATTCTCCTGGAGTCCTCTCCACTGTTCTTTTCGCCCACCTGTCATCTGTTCTTCTTACTACGAGACAGGGCCATCCGTGTTTTACTGTTGATGTATATTCTACTGGATCCCAAATATGGGATAGGCTCCGAAGATCTGAGCTGTGCATTCCGGCTAGACTTTGGAAGCGCTGTGTAAATTTCAGAAGAAGTCGTTTGAACGTTCTGTGGATGGTGAGGAGTATTCTTTACAAGGTTGATGTATGAGCCCACGTTTCTTCCATACAACAGAGCATGCTGCTCTCCTTCTATCTAGTTCCTCCTTTATATTGTTCTCGATGAAGATGAGAAGCGCATACGTATTGATGAAAAATTCCTATCAAATCTTGGTTTTACGGATGATATCCTCATCGTTTTGAGGAGTACTAGTGAAGCAGCTACGATGCTAAATTAGCCCATGAGGCAGGAAAAAATGATTAGACCGAAATTAAATAGGACGAAGACCCATGAGTGAATCATTGGTCCAAAGGCGAATAAATCAAACTGGAGTTGTTTTCCGTGATGAGCTTACACGAGGTTGATAATAATCTTTATTATCGGCTAACGTTTCGACGTCTTCGTCTTCATCAGAGCCGATGTAAGGGGCAAAGAAAGGGCACCACTGAATGAGTGTGCCTCATTCGAGGACACGGACCGCTGAAGAAGACCTGACTCGACACGAAGGCGAAGCCGCCACATCGAGACGAAAGACAAGCGTGGACCATCGACTCGGATCATCGGCTCTGATGAAGACGAAGACGTCGAAACGTTAGCCGATAATAAAGATTATTATCAACCTCGTGTAAGCTCATCAAGGAAAAATACATATTGATTAAGCACACCGAGGTTCAAGGAAAGTCGGTTTCGAAGCATTCAAACTGGAGTGTTCTCTAACTACAGAATCCACCTCGTATTTGTACTTTAATTGTTTCATCTCTTTATTTATGCAAAATCCAGTTCTTTTTTTCTCGTTTGTTTAGTTCTGTGAGCACGCTGAGAAGGACTGTTTTTGCGTCCCTAAAACTGAAGTGATGAAATGATCAGTTAAATTAGGGAAAACTGTGTTTAGTATTCATGTTAACGAAGGCATTCGTAATTTTTTTTAAGTATTTGAGCACGAATAGCGCAGTGTTAAGAGTGGGGGCTAGGCGTTGAATACACATTTGGCCTTGGTTTGACCTGTAACCAATAAAGCCTCTATCCATTTACCCGGGTCTAAGAAGTTGTAACTAGTTTTGTCCAGCAATTCCTCTGCGATCAATGAGATCTAGGAACACGCTAGAACCGTTATGCCCCAGGATTCTAGGGAGAATGGACTCAACCAGCACCACCGTCTTTCCTAAAAAGCAAAAAGAGTCAAGCGGCAGCTTTACCCAACACAAAAATGCAAATAGTTTCGTGGATGTAGGATGCCAGGTGGCGGATCGAATGAAAGAAGTGCATTATACGATGTTGGGTCCTATGAAGCAAACTGACGGAAAATATCAGTCCTTGCTACTAGTACCGCTTCTATTCGTCGTTCTCTCTCTCAGCAATCGCGAGGTTGTTAAACAGCACACGTTTACTTCCATACAATAACACACATACAATACAATCGTCGCTGACGTTTCGGCAGAATTGCCTTCTTCAGAGCCTCGAAGGTTACACTAATACGCAGCTTGCTAGGTCAAAAACTTCAACAGCACAAACAGAAAGATGAAAATCTGAGCGATAACTACAAGATCTACGGCTTCTCGAAAAAACCACTGCTTTTTTCACCTGCCTTCCACCGAGGAAGAACAGCCGCTCGTAGTCGCATATGGATGATGCCTGCGCCACCCCACATCAGAAATTGATCCGATGATACGGGGCCAGGTCGTGTGTGACTTCTGGGCATTCCTCCATGCTTCTTGTCGAACATGAAAGAAAAATAAAAATGCATGGCTTGTCCATCCAGCAGTTTATGGCTGTCTTAAAGGAATGCCTAAAGTGCCCAATTTTTAGATGGTCTGGGAAATACTACGGGCAAATAAGTGGGCTAGCTGGCAATGGGACAGCGACTGGCATCAAGCCTTGCCATTGCGTTTATGTCTAGAGTGGAAGCCCCACTTCTTGGTCTCAGGCCGCTACTCTACTGCAGCTATATAGATGATTGTTTTGTCGCCTTCTCTACACAGAAGCAAATGGACAAATGCTTTAAATTATTGAACAAGCAGTCAGAGTACATCAAGTTCACCCGGGAGAAACCAAAAGCCGACTGACTCCCGTTTTTAAACGTTCAAGTTAATTTATCAAGTAGCGGTTACATGACAAAGTGATACGGAAAACCAAGTTAAAAAACATCCTGGTTCATTCCCTTTCTATGAAACGGTACCTAAGAAGGGCAGGTCTAGAGGAGTTGGTTGCGATAGTAGAAATGCCACCCGATACTCTCCGTCGTCAATTAGTTCGTAACCGCCTGTATGACCGTCAACGTGAAACAGAAAATTGCGTAATTTGCCCATTTGGCAAGGACGGTGATTGCATGAGTTCAGGTGCGATATACCTCATCTCCTGTAATGATAGCGGAGACATATATTGGCGAAACGGGCAGACCTTTATGTATCCGCATAAAAGAACACCTAAATGGCAAACGAAAAGCAAAACACTGCACGCCACTAGAGACGCATTGGTTACAAAAGCATAGCGGAGACCATTTTGATATAAAAGTCGCTATCCTCGCACGGGATACTGAAACACCAACGCGCAAACTCCTCGAGGCTTTTGGATAAATACCGAAAACCCCACAATGAATAGCATGGAGGAATGCCCAGAAGTCACACACGAGCTGGCCCCGTATCTTCGGATCAATTTCTGATGTGGGGTGGAGCAGTTATCATCCGTGTGCGACTACGAGCGGCTGTTCTTCCTCGGTGGAGGACAGGTGAAAAAAGCGGTGGGTTTTTTCGAGAAGCCGCAGATCTTGTAATTATCGTTCAGATTTTCATCTTTCTGTTTGAACTGTTGAGGTGTTTGACCTAGTAAGCTACGTATTAGTATACCCTTCGAGGCTCTGAAGAAGGCGATACTGCCGAAACGTCAGCTACTATTCTGTTGTATTGTATTGTGTGTTTTTCTATGGAAGTAAATATATGCTGTATAACAACCTCGCGATTGCTGAGAGAGAAAACGATGAATTCATAATTCAATGCCGAAGTCAATAAAAAGTCGATCCTGGGTGCTATTGCTTCTATTCTTGCTGCATTTTCAGATATGGTGGTTGTTCGCCAAAATCGGATCATATTGTGTTGGACCTGCTTTGTCGCTTAGAGAATGTTCCTATCGAAAAAGTGGTGGCGAAGTATCTCACGTTGAATCACGCATGATCTTTCTCATGCTGTAAACATAGCTATTAGTTTGTTAATGGTAGAATTCCGCTTCCTAGTTTTTCATGGTTTTAACATACTTTATTTTACATTTCTATTGCATAGTAAACTCATCAAGTGATGCCTTAATGCAGGAAATCGTCTGCAAGCAAACATAACGAAATATCACGTGACCTCTACATTAATCCTACTTGTTGTTAGCTTACACTACTTCTGTGCATATCAATAGATCTTCTGCTTAGTCTGTGAAAAAACACTCGGTCTTAGAAAGTCGCACATGGTTCTCCTTCGAAGAAGAATTTTTCGTTTGTTTCATTGTCTTTTATTTTCTTTTTTTATTTTATTAACATGTAGACCAGCTGCTAGTGTCTGAGTTACAGCACTATGTTATTGGTCAACTATGGAGTGTTTGAATTCCTTTTATTCTGGTAGGTACATCAGCTTTCTCTTACTACTCGAATGATGGACGTGAATATTCTTATAGCAGGCTAAACACACGGAATTGTTCAAGACCAGAATTCGGTCATAAGTAATACTTTTAGTTAAGAATGTTGTATAATTTATTATAAAAGCGTTCATAAACCTGTAATAATTCGTCTTTTTACTCATAAGTTGTACGTTTTGTTATTAATGCTTAAAGTTATGTGAGAATTAGTGATTGACTATTGTGCTAGTGTTTGTTGGCACAGGCTTCGTCAACGTCGTCGTCCAGGTACGAATGCGCTATGGCTTCGTATGTGATGTGGATCATTATTGCGTGATCGGGAACGATTTATCTCTGCAAAAGTCCTCCTATTAAACCGAAAAAATGAACTGCTGGCTTCGAGTCGCTTTCTGTTGCACAGTTGTAATTATTATTGTCGTTATAGTTGTCAGCTTTGATTGGTTTCATTAACAGGCGAATCTAACACCATGGTGATAGATACTCTGCAATACACACGGCACCATTGGTTCGCCTCCGCACACGTGGCAAACCAAGCGCTCCATCTCTCCACAGTCCACAGTTTACAAAATGGTAAATGGTCTGGAGGGGAGGGAGGGAGGGAAGAGGAGGAACACGAGTTTAATAAAGATGTTCATTTGGATAATGCTTCGACGTCTTCAACTTCATAAAAGCGGATGATACGAGTCGATGCTCCACACTTGTTTGTCTTCGTCTTCATACCCCGAGACTGATGTTCTCCAGTGGAGCATCGTTCTAATGAGAGAACCCCACCCGCCAACTTTATATAGGACGATTGTTGGTGATAACTGAGGAAGAATATATGCGGGTGGCTTGAAAAATATTGGTTTTCTATTTGCTGTGGGCTAGTAAACGTAAACCCGGGTGCTGCAGGATACAGTAAAAAGCAAATTGCTATCAACGGATAGTCATTATCAACAACAACCGTCCCGTACAAAATAGCATGTGAGCCGAGTGAGGTCCTCTAATTCCAGCTGTGGTCTACTGAAGAAGATCCGATTTCGTGCGACGACATCGAGAAGGCAAACGACTGTGGCCCATCCACTTGGATAATCGGCCCTTATAAAGACGAAGACGTCGAAATGTTAGCCGAATAATCATCTTTACCAATCTCATGTTAACTCAAAAATCCAGAAAGGTATTGATTGTTGCTATGGAGATTAAATGACTTTTTGTTTGAAAAATGCTTGGTTGACACATTGGTCTTCTCCCGTAAGTTATACACAACGAATACGAATTCAATCATCTCTACAATTTTTAATGGTGTCGAGTGGATGGTGCATTTCTAAAAGACCGATCGTTCTCCAAATGCTTTATATTTCTATTTTTTAATTCAAAGTACTAACAAACCATTATTGCCTCTAATCCTAACCTTCGTCGACTATGAAAAAGCGTTTGACACTGTCGAAACGAATGCAATCTTATCAGCGCTCGACCGCCAAGGAGCGGACCCGTCCTACATAAAAACTCTATCCGACTGTGACCGGAACTACACTACGAAAATATAGCTTTTCCATTGACCTCTTACAATACCCATAGGAAAAGGGGTTCGACAGGGCGACACAATATCGCCAAAGCTGTTCAGTGCCGCACTGCAGTGGATAATGAAGTCACTCGATTGGGATGAGAAAGGCATACGTACTGATGGAAAGTTCCTATTAAACCTTCGTTTTGTCGACGGAATTGTCGTCTTCTCAAGAAGTACTAGCGAAGCAGAAATGGTGATCAACGAGCCCAACAAAGCGGGAAAAAAGATTGGACTTCGCATAAATCGAAAGAAGACCCAGTTCATGAAAAACCCATGGGGTGAAGGCGAAAAAATTGAATTAGATGGTTACCTCATTGAAGACACCACCTCGTACGTATACCTTGGGCGATCAATGAACGTGGAAAACAGCATGAAGGAAGAGCTAGATAGAAGAAAAATAGCAGCTTGGATCGTATTCGGGTTTCTCAAAGAATCCACCAACCAACTGAAGAACCCGAAAGTCTGCGCTCATCTCTTCGATTCTACGGTCCTCCCAGCGCTCTGTTATGGTGCAGAGACGTGGGTTGATACTTCAACAACGTCAAGAATTCTTCGCACTACTCACAGAGCGCTTAAGCGATCTCTTCTGAAACATAGCCGACACTCTCAATATCTAGCCGGAATTCGAAGCTCTGACTTTCGAAATCTGTCACTTCTTCGAGATTCAGGAGAATACACATCGACAGCAAAACATAGATGGGCCGGTCACATAATGAGAAGAACAGACGAGAGATGGGCGAAAAGAACATAGAGAGGACTCCAAGAGAATGCAAACGTCTCCTTGGACGACCACCTAGACGTTGGGCGAAAGTGTTGGTAAACAAAGTTAATCAGCTGTACTCGCAGCTGCAGCTGTTTTACAGATCACGGTATGTGACTCGCAAGCGCTACCATGCTCGAACAAGACCACCGCCATGGACTACGATTGCGAGAGAAAGGAACGAATGGCATGTGTGCTGGGGTCCACACAACTCGTTAAGACGGACCGTCCTAGGTACTAGTACGTAAGTACAAACCACTATTACCAATACTAACAAGCTTCCCGACGGTTTACCGCCTTATCATGACTGCGAGGTGTTCTTGGTCGTATGGCAGCGATCTACAACGAGGAGATTCAGCCTCTGACCGGGCCTTCCAAATCGAGGAATCCCGCGTTTCCATCTGGTAGCTCAGCTAAGGGTGAACCAATATCAGGATCCACCACCGTCTTGGTATCAAACTACTCCCATGGTGGCATATCTCCCTCTGATCCACAAAGGCGGCTTCTGCCTGTGGTAGTGAAGACCTGGGGAAGACTTTGGCCAGGCTGACCTCGGGACTCCAGAGAACCTTAATGGCTTAACCAGCAAATCCCCGAAAAATGGAGATTATGCTGGGGTCCGCACAACCAGTGAGACGGTTCACTCAAGTATCAAAATAAGTAAGTACAAACCGCCCCTTTTTCTACTTTTTTCTTTGTAAAGCACTGAGACGGATTCCATTTGTAGACCGTTGAACTATAAGCATTATTTTGAAATTTCGATCATTATAAAAAACTGTTAACCGACATCGCTATCAATATAACAAATGTACCGATAAGAAAAGATCCACTGAATAAAATCAAGGCGAAAGATGACACAGACGAAATGAAAAGCTCTAAACGATCACTAGCCCTAAACTGCAATGCACTGTGTTGCGTTTTGAAGGCACCCACAAAGAATTCGAAAAACGAGCTACAATTCACCCCTGGTGATGCTTCGTGATCTTCTCCAGCTTCGCCGTGGACTCCTCGATCTCGCTCGCCGTCCATCAAGTGCTGACGAATTTCTGAATCGCGGTACGGTCGCTGATCGCGATCGTCTCGCAGATGCTGTCGCAATCCTGGCTAGAGCATCGGCCTAGATAAAGACCATATCAGCAGAAGAAATTTTCTATGGGCTATAAGGTTATAGAAAATAAGTTATTATAAAGCAGCTATTATATAAAGGCGTCTAAAAACAGTATTAAGGAGATTCTTACAGAAATCTTCATTTCGTCCATAATCGAAGAGCCACTGACTTCACTCATATCAGGGATCTCGAGCCGGCTAGTCGCGAGGCTACGTGGCACGTCCCCAGGTGGCGGATAGGGGGTTAATCGCGGACTAAAAGCGACATTCGCTTCCCTGAGACGCAGGTGGATCCAGGGGATGGACTCCCTGTTTCTGCTGCGCCGATTTGGCACATACTTTCTGTATTTGCTAGGCGTATTCATGCATGCGCGTGTGCGTTCTCGCATTATGCGGATTGTATTCTACGAGTGAATTGGGCCAAAAGCCTTCAATCAAGTGACAGGGAAGTATATGGGAGGCGGTTAGGAGTCGCCTCCAACAAATAAGCTCCATGTCCACTCTGGGAGAGCCTGGAAAGCTACCCATGAGTATAACCAGACCCCACTTTTAAAGCCCAGCAAGCTATACGTGGGTATCAAATATGCTAAACACAGCAAAAAAAAAAACGGGCCTCATTTCCCTGAACCCGAATTAGAGCCCCAACTTCGCAGCATTAGGCAGGACGAGTACTGAGAGACTGCTAAAATCTCAGGGCCAATGGAAGCTGGATCAAGAACTATGGTGACGATCTGAAACTACAATGCCCTTACACTTGCATCCGAGCCCTCGATAGAAGACTTGCCCATGCGAGCAAGAATGATAAGGTACGACGTCATCGGCCTGGCCAAGACGAGACCACACCACCCATTCAACGCTGTCTATGACACTGGAAAAGAACTGTTCCTCGGAACATATGACATTAGATGCGTAGGCGGTGTCTGCGTTCTCGTCAACACGAGTTTGTCCATGATCATCGATTCATTCGAACAGCTTACAACCCGAATCGGACTTTTACGATTAAAAAGATGTGGATCAACACCGGCTTTGACAATCTTCGTCGTTTACGCGCCAACATCAAACTATGACGAAGAAGAAGTCAAAGCGTTCTACATTGACTTGGAGAGGTTCTACAGAGAAGACCATGCATTCTTCAAGGTTATCATTGGAAATTTCAATAATAGGAAGAATAGTAGTAAGCAAATAGGAAGTTTTGCCTAATCGATTTCGCTGTTGTCCCAAAATTTTACACGGGATTAGACCACCGTCTCCTTCGTGCAAGATTTTATTTCTCGCGGAAAGGAGAAAAAGACGCTAAATCCAATTCCGAAGTCTCAGAACCACCGCAAACTCGGACTTCTCATTAGTCGACTGTTGGAAAGATGCCGTTGTCGACAACATCGACGAGGAATACGATCGGCTCATTGAACATCTTCACGTTAGCGCCATGAAAGCTGAGATTTTGTAGGTAACCAAGAGAGGTATGTCTCCAGAAACTCTCAAATTAATACGCCAGGGTGGAATCGCACGAGCCCCAGGCAACCGCGAACTAACGTCCGAGCTTGCAAAACAGTGCAGAAAGGCGATAAAATACGATCTTAAAAAGAGAAGAGCAGCAGTAGCGGTCGAAGCTGCAGAGGCTGGGAAAAGCATTCGCAAAGCCCGCTGAAGCTTCGCCAATTACAAGACCAACATGATTGAACTTCGACGCTCAGACGGGACAACAACAGCGTCCAGAAAGGCAATGAAGAAAATCATCCGCGATTACTACTCAGATGTCTTCGATAGCCACGTCCATCTCTCGTCTTATGAAACAGAAGAGGATGAATATGTTGTACCACCGGTTCTCCCTTTCGAAATCCGACATGCCATTTCGTCGGTGAAAAATCGAACAGCACCAGGTCCGGAGAGGATAAGATCAGAACATCTGAAGAACCTTCCGCCAGTCTTCGTAAGCACACTGGCTCGGCTCTTCCCAAGTTACCTGTCTGAATGCAAGTTCCCTACCCACTGGAAGACCAGCAAAACCGTGTTGTTGTTCAAGAAGGGTGACCTACATGATTTAGGCAACTATCATCCAATCTGCTTGCTGTCTGTCGTCTACAAACTTTTCACTCGAGTCATCCTGAACATGATTGACAGAACACTGGACGAAGGACAGCCGAGCGAGCAAGCGATGTTTCGAAAAAGATTTAGTACGATGGACTACATCCACACAATAACAATATTCATTGAAGTACGGCAACAGTACAAAAGACCGCTCTGTCTTACTTTTATCGATTTGCAGAAAGCCTTTGATTTAGCTGAGAGCGAAGCAGTCATGGTGGCCCTTGGTATTCAAGGAGTCTCTACTCAGTACATAAAGAATCTTCGTGAGCTGTACAAAAAAATTTCACAACCAAGATTTCACATTCTACAACAATGTCAACGTTGACGTCAAAAGAAGAGTTAGACAAGGCGATACAATCTCGCCAAAATTATTTACAGCCCACCCTCCAGAACGTCATGCGAACATTGGAAAGGGATAACATGGGAATAAAAATCGATGGTCGGCAGATACATCACCTTCGCTTTGCTGATGATATCGTTCTTATAACACCAGACATTAGTCAAGCAGAACGTATGCTTGCGGACTTTGATAAAGCCTGTGGAAAGATTGATCTCCGACTAAATTTCGAGAAAACGATGTTTATGAAGAACGGATTGTCTTCGTTTGCCTCATTCACGCTCAACAGAACGAATATCTCCGAATGCTACAGTTATGTCTATCTAGGTCGGGAAATCAATATGATGAACGACTTAGCTCCGGAGCTGAGCAGAAAGAAACGAGCGGCTTGGGAGCTTTCAACAGCATCGAGGATGTAGTGAGGAGAACAAAGAACACCCGACTCCGTTTCACCTTTTCGACTCAACGGTTCTTCCTGCCCTAAGGTGTGCGTCAGAAACCTGGTCGCTACTTATGCAGGATGAAAGATCACGCAGCGTTATAGAACGCGCAGTCGAAAGGGCGATGCTAGGAGTATTCCGTTTCACACAAGTAAGGGATGGGATCCGATGCTCTGACCCACGTCAGCGATCAAAAATCAAAGATGCCGTTCTATTCGCCAAACAGTCGAAGATAAGGTGGGCCGGACACGTAAGGCGTATGAATGATAACCGATGGACAAGAGCTGTTAGTGACTGGATTCTTCGGAATTTCAAACGTACTGCAGAAAGACCACCGACCCGATGGTCACAGTTGTTCACGAAAAGCCTAGAAGAACAATATGATGCTCGACGAGTTCCTAAAGCGAGCGGAACCACGCGGCAGGGAAAAATGGAGGATTTACTGGCCGCTCGAGTCACTCGACGATCAACGGGATTAAAGGTGATACAGGTGATACAGGTGATAATTGAAGAAATTTTTAAGAATTAAAAAACTACAAACAGTTGGTTAAACAATTCGGAATGAAAGCGACATTATGAGCTACCTGTTCATTACCGGGGTCCCCATCATGTGCATAGACATGCTCAAAACGGACACCGTTGGGATAGAGCGTTGCTAAGTTGCGCATTTTTTCTATTTCCTCGCAAAATCTAAAGCGGTACATAAATAATGACTGTCAATAAAGATAATAATAATAATAAGGAGCGGGAATAAAAAAGGAACATCGACTAAGTGGAACGGATAAGATCATCTTACCTGTCACACACACCGCCGTTCATTGCTTGCACTAAAGGTAGAAAATCTGTGCGCAAAATGACGGGTTCATTTCTAAAAAAAGACGAAAATGATTGGAACGTTTTAGGGATAATAGAAAATTTAAAAACGGACTTGTAGCCGTCCCAGTTTCTCAGTAGTTGCAATGCCATTTGAGCTGCTAATATTTCTGCTAGGCCGCTGTTGTGGATTGGACCAATAATTTTCTCCGATCTAAAGAGATGACGCAGCTCTTTTTGTATGAGATGAGATGTAGGCACATTTTGCTCAAGGGATATGGTGAAGTCTAAAGCAAGGGAAGTCATCCAGAAGAGCGCCCCATAGTGTATTTCGATGAAATTTTCGTTGAAACAAGGGAAGAAAAGGCAAGGTTTGAGCGAGGAGACTACGGTCTGCACACCGCTGACAAGAAATCTATTATCCGCAAGAAGGTGTATTGATGAAACATAATGTCGGAGAATTAGAAATCGTTTCTTTTTTCAATTGCTTCGCAAAAGAACTTTAGCTGTTAAAGATTTAGCGATTTGGTGTGAACACTCAGATGATTTTCAATCTATCCTAAATAGTAAAATAAACCATGATTGCGGAGAACAAGGCGCCATGAAAAAGGTGACAGTAAATTATATCAGAAGAGGGGATAGCACAGTGGTAGTGATGTCTGTTATCATGAGCGTGGTGCTAGTTCGATTGCGCACCGGGCCAACCAAACCCATCATTCCTCCGGGATCGGGAAATTGGTGCTGGACTGGTCTGAAGAAACCACTCTCTACAATCCTATTGGAAACGCTACAACCCGGCTATCTTAGGGCTCTAGGGAGAGTCGATTCGACTAGTATTTAAGGTGAAATTAAAATCTTCAACCAGAAACCGAAGCCACATTTAAAAGTTGGGAGATCTTCGTGGACAATGGATGCGAGAAAACGAATCGAATGTAGGAAGTGCTGCGATGAGCACAGTAGATTTGAAGAAGGATCAATTAATATACAAATAAAAAAAATTGAACTCGGAATCGACACCGCAGAGAGTCGAATCTTTGTTTCTCCTATGCCAATAGATGTAAGTAAAACTACACCCACCTATTCAGCGGATGATTCGGTCCGAAGTATATGCCGAACCCAGACGCTCGGTTGTCGATGCAGGATCCGTCCGTATATACCTTAGCAGGAGGTAATTCTTTTTCAGCTAACGAAGTCATTATTTTTTTTTGCAGCTTTTGCCTTTTAGACCACAAAAAGATAAAAAGGATAATCAGATGATGGACCAATGAATCACCACGATTGTTCCTTCCGGGAAGCGCTTATTCCATTCCTTCTGAGCTGATTTATTTGCCTTTAGTGCCTCGAATTCTCTGTCGTTATCGAACAACGAAGAATCACCTCGATGCTCTACGCTGATGCTCCTCTAGAAATGAATTTACAGAGAAAAGTGATTAGAACAGTTTTGCTAGATTGAAGAGAATAGATGGTATTCAGAGATACATTTGATCCTCATTGCTAGCTAAAAATAAATCGTACGGAGTTCCTGAAACTCCTAGGGTTGCGCCACGAAAACCATTAAGCTCTCATCATTGATCATCGTGGACATGATTGGACTTATATTGGGCCTAAACAATGACTTGCAGGTTTTACTAACGTGCCAAGTTAGAGTTTTTATTTTCACGGATAAATTTGGTAGCGATCTGCTGACACTGGTGAGATAGAGAGCTTGGTTGGAGCAAGTTTGAACGCATCTGCATGGCAAGGCGCTTTTAACTACATCGCTGCTATCGCTAAACCACAATGTTTCTAGAGCGACTTCAAGAGAAGTGCTATTTTCAATAGATTAGAGCGTAGATTTTCAGCGTGCACGTACATATCTTTCTCATTGCTTGTACTACATGCTATAAGAAAGTCTGAGAAAAAAATCAAAAATTTAAGGGTTGGAATTTAAGAAAAAATTAAAGACAGAAAGGAGAAACACTTAAAATTTGTCGCACACAAACTTTCTGAGAGTAGTAAGTTGAAAGCTGTGTGCTATTTTATTTACAAACATAGCAGAAATATTTCGAATCTTTCGACGTTTCAGCGCAAAGAGGCGCCTTATCATCAAAATGAGATGTTTCCAAGCCAGATATATGCTGCTTCAAAGTGACCGAACTTACCGCGCGTTGAGGTCGTGCCATTGTTTCTGTTGAAATTGACAAACCCTTGGAGGCTTGATAATCATCCCATCGGCTTTGACGTTGAAAGCGCTGGAAACCTATAACTATGCAATTGCAATAATATCTCGGCATAGATCAAGCCAACGTAAACATCATGACAATAGTCTCGGTCATCCTCACTGATGCATACCCATTTGAGGCGAGGCCGACTGGTGACAGAAGCATTGAGAGCGGTTTTAGTGGTCCTTTGTTGTAAATAAACTTACTATATTTTGAGGAATGTGCCAATGAACTGGCTATATTCAAGCGATGTAGAAAACATTGGACATACAAGCCATCTCATGGAAAGAATTATTTCACTTAATAGTAAATTTACTGGTTTCGAACAATAGAAACAAATCGAGCACATCTACCCTCAGTTCTACTTGTTGTATGAAACCGATTTAAATCAAAAATAAAAACTTTTTAATGCGTACTGCCCCGCTTATCAGTGACACCAAGATTTCATGACATATTCGACTTCGAACTCATGACTGTGTAAGATTTTGCTGGCGACCAGTCTTTCAATTATGAATTCATGAATAATATTAAAACTGACCCAAGTAATCCTTATTGTTTCTTGGACCAGGTGAGCATCCACTTTGTCTGCTACTTCGCGTATGTTCAAGTGAAGTTCTACCAAATGACAGGTTATTTCCACTACTGCCTTCTGTACAGTCACTCTCATTAGATGACGACTTCCTACGACTTTTGTGAGCATCTCCAGGAGAGGTTCCTCCACTGGCTCTAATATATTCTGGACACGAACTTCTTTCACCTTGGAGCAAATTTCTATCGTGACTTTTAAGCGAGGTGCTTGCTTCGGATGAATGACTTCTTGACTCCACTAAATGGCTTTGGATATCTTCAGACCTCAGTTGTAATTGCCACGATATTTCAGAGTGATCGACTGCTGACGTACAGTCCGATATTACATTAGAGAAATTAGAAGACGTTGTACTCTGAAACTGATCTTTCCTTTTTTCAAAATATTTAGCAACACTTTTAGTTATCTTTCGTTTATCTGATGATAACGTTGTAAGCAACAGGAACTTTCAGAACTTTAAATACAAGGCATGCTTTCGCCGTCTGCACCCTTGGAGGACGCCCACCCTCGCTGATTGTCAGCTGCATTGAACTCAATACACATTGTTGCTGTGAATTTCCTACTTTTTCGTTTCGGCATTTTTGAAACAGCGTTATCTTTGTGCCCCTTCACCTGCAGTGCTCTCGCCACCTTCGGTGTTTAATATCCTGTTCATCACCAACAAGTCCCGTGATGGGACGGTCAAACTAGTGCGAGTAATTGAGCAGCTTCGTGCAAAGTATAACGTGGAAAGTGCAGCTTTCCTCTAACCACGACAGGTATAAGGTTTGTGATGGGCAGCTAAGAATTGAATACAAAAAACATAGGAAAAACTCTCCAGTAAAAGCAGCAAAAACGCCTCGAAATCAAAGTGCATTATCACGTATGCATCAAAGATGCTCTAATAACGGCGTTCAGAACAACAAATACATAAGCATACCAGTGGTTCAACCTATTATATAAACCCATAAACTGAAAGCCAGAAGCATTTCAATCGATATCTATATTTTGCAATACTCATTACTACACGTAGTTTTGCCGACTTGCATAAGTGTTACAGTAAATGGCGATTCACATACTGACTGGCGAAGTAATATGAGTGGAAGTGTGCGAATACCGCGAAGATGTAATGGACGACTGTGAACGACCAGCTGGCATCCGTTGGTGTGATGTCTAGATCATACACAATCACCATGTTGAACAGCATAGTAAATTGGTAAAAATCCCAGGGAACGCAACTTAAAAACTTACCAGTATTCCGTTTCCAGTCTGTGAGATGTTCCTTCTAATTGTGAGTAGATCCAGTCGTGACATTAATGTTGCTGAACCTACAAAACTAGAGGAAATTTAATTTATGATGTGATGCCTGCTTGTTGCTAAACAGCGCCATTTTAAAAAATACTTTGTGAGTAGTACTTTAAGCAGAGGTAAAATAAAGGCAGTGCTCTCGGCGTTGATCAGTTCCAGAGGGATGCGCCATGGATTCGATTTCATTAAGGATCGTTTGGAGGTTATTGAATGCATATCTGGGCTTTACAGTTACTCGCGGTGGCCTATCGATGTATCGAATCAGTGCTGCTATCGTACCAGATAGCTCTGCACTAGTTTGGCGACCTCGGAAGGATAGAAGGCTTGGCGAGTTACGAACGCGGGGATCTATTCCACGTGTGTGTTGTAGGGCGTCTCTGACCACTGCGCCACACGCGTCCCAAGCACAGGCGCCGTAGAAAATTAGTATAGGAAGTTATTGAAGTAATAGTGGCTTTCAACAGATAATGAATACCATGTGTTCTCCTGGTGGCTTCCGATAACTTTTTTCATGATAGAATACTCGAGAACATTAGAAGATGGTGGGCTACAGAACAGGTTTTGCTCTATCGTGAGCGTATGTATCATTTGTAAAGGTTGATAGATTGGAAACTGCTCAACGTTCAACTTTTTATGTGTGATACAACCACAAGATGATGAAATATTTGCAAAACTCCGGACCGCAGGTGTCTGTGGTGGGGAAGGAACGCGCTATTACTCTTTTCGGGGGTTAACGCTTTCACCACCACACCATGTGAGTCCTTTGTTTCTCCTGTCTTTCAGTTGTTTTCCATCGATCAGTGCCATCAGTAATCAATCCCCGACCAAGTTGATGTAGGGAGCGTCATTGAATTCAGTTAAGCTGAAGCTGTGGTATAAATCACAATGCGGTCACTTTTTATTTACTGCCTAATCCTTTCCATTGGCAAGGTATTATGCAAAATGTAATCTTAATGATGCTGAGATATTTGCAAAACTCCGCACCGTTGGTGCCTTTTCCGAGGCTAACGTGTTTACCATAAAACCATGGAAGTCCTTGGTTTCGCCTTTCTCTCTGCCATGTTAAAAGGATAAAGCTCTCGGCGTTGATCAATACCTGAGGGATGCGCCATGCATTCAACTTCAGTAAATATCGTTGGAGGTGATTGAATGCATATCTGGCCTTTACAATGACTTGCAGGGGCCTGCCGATGTATCGAGCCAGTGCTGCTATCCTCCCAGACAAGTCTTGTACCAATTTGTCGACCCCAGAGGGTTGGAAGGCTTGGTGGGCCATGGGCGCATTTCACTCGCGCCGCTGTGGCGCCTCCAACCACTGCGCCACACGCGCCCCTCTGCCATGTTATTGATCAATAAATGCTGTCAGCATTCACCGGTCAACGGTATTGACCCATAAATTGACCCGGGATAATGCACGCCGGAGCTCAGTATCAATCTCGTTGACGGGTGGCTGATGATGGTACTGATTGATAGAAAACTAGTTGAGAGACACCCGAAACGAAGGACCCGCGTGGTGTGCCAGTGAGCGTGTTGACCCCCGAAAAGGGTAATTCGTTCGTTCCCCACCGCAAAGATCTGAGATCTGGAGTTTTGCAAATATCTCAGCAATCTTGTGATTGTATCTAAGCATGATTGTGGTTGTATCATACGTAATACCCTGCCGTGGAAATTGCATTAGGCAGTAAATAAAAAATTAACGTACGAGTTCGACCTTTTTTACAGCCTCTTATTTCCTTTTGGAAGGATAACATGCTAGATGCAATGACAATTATGCTGAGATATTTGGAAAATTAGGACCACGGAGCAGCTTAGAACCCGTGATTATCCTTCCCACCGACGCTCAGTGGTCAGGACATGAGCACCCAGAAAGAGTACTCGTTGGTTTGAAGCTGGCCTGGTTTCCGAGTCCTGCAAATGTCTTAACATCATTATGGTATATTTAGGATAACGTTTTTTGCACCATATCTGCACTGTTCAACTGTTTCGGCTTTCGAAATAGAAGCATTGGCGCAAAAAGCGACGAAATATGTTCCGTGGAGTCAAGAAAGCCACAGCCTCGTCGTTTGAGAACAGAAAAAAAACTTGTGCTTCGCGGAAAAAAAGGTCTACGTTCTAATTATTTTCTCTAGCAAACTATCTTCTACCTTTTTTATACATTATAAAAAAGATCAAGATGCCAGATAATGGCAAAAATTATAAAAGAAGGTTAAAGCTTTCGGTGTTACGGTGGTAATCAATCCACTTCGGATGCGCCGTGCATTCGACTTCATTAAGCATTGCTTGGAGGTGATTGAATGAACGTCTTGCCTTTACAATAACCCGCAGTGGCCTACCGATGTATCGGGTCAGTGATGCTATACTCCCAGACAAGTATGGTGTCAATTTGCAGACCTCGGAGGGATGGAAGGTCTGGAGGGTGAGGGTCGCAGGGATCGATCCCATGTGCTTGTGTTGCAGGGCGCCTCCGACCATTGTGCTACTGTTGATAATAGTATATCGTTTAATAGTTTATCTTGTGTTTTTACGATATTAGTGAGCAAAATTGTTTTCTCTCTTCGACTCATGAAATCCATTGTACCTTGTGATGAAAATTTTCGTGAAATTCGTCTGTCAGTATATTTATTTACAGTAGTCGGTTTAGATAAGAGATCAGTAAGTAAAGATGTAATGGAATGGAAAGATAAAAATAAGAAAAACTTCCTCCCGTCCTCAACAAATCTATGTGAACTACACAATTAGTTTAACTATAAGCTTACGACAATAACAATTCATCTCACGTCGCTTTGCTGACTATTCGAAATTCTTCAGACCGTCGTTGAAATTCCTTTGTCTGGTTCGAACTTTTATCAGGCTTTATCATTATCGTTGTCCTACAGTGGGCTTAGAACTGTATGACTGTAGTGCTATCGTAGTGTAGTAAACGAGAGTATGGCTCGAAGTTTGGAATGAGCTAAGATAATTTTAACTTACTATTTACTGCATACTCTTTTTGAAGGTAGGATATATATCCGAAATATAACTTTAATGATGCTAAGATATTTGCAAAAAACTTCGGACCGCAGGTGTCTGTGGTAGGAACGAACGCGCTGTTCTCCTTTCCGGGGAGTAGCGCGTTCAATCCCGCTGACGAGTGATTGCTGATGGCAAAAGATGGATAGAACTAGTTGAGAGGTAGACGAAACGAAGGACCTGCATGGTGTAGTGGTGAACGCGTTACTTCCTGGAAAGGACAATAGCGCGTTCGTTTCCCACCGCAGACACCTGCGGTCTGGAGTCCTGCAGATATCTGAGCTAAGATATTCAAACCCCAAGGCAGCTTCCATTTTTTCAGCGAATGCATTATAATCAGTACACGTCTATGTATATGAGAATCACCGCCGGTTTTATAGAAAACTAGGCGAATGGGCGACGGCAGCATACTTGTAGAAATGGGTTATCTTGTTTTAGATTCTATTCGTTCGAGATCAATACCCATCGTATAAAAACCGGTTTGAGAAAATATTCGCACATCCCACAAATCTGTGTGATTTGACATGTTGCCATTACTTAAAGGCCATTATGATCCAAGGCTATCACTAACAGGAATCAACTCGAACATAATTAACACATTCTCCGATTACTAGGCTAACACTTCTTCTTCAGAAGGATTTGGAAGATGAATACGTTGAGACGTTGGCCGAATAAACCTTTTTTTTAAAAAATCAAACCCGTGTTAGCTCATTAATCAAAGAAGGTGTTGATAATTTTTTTGCTGTGGTTTAGCGAAAGTTGGTTGAAAGATATAACTCGGAATTATTTAGAATGTTTCGCCTGTCTGCTTTGATTTAAGTGGTAAAAAAATAAAGGATAAAGCTCTCGGCGTTGATCAATCCCTGAGGGATGCGCCATGCATTCGACTTCATTGAGCATCGTTGGAGGTGATTGAATGCATATCTGGCCTTTACAATGACTCGCGGTGGCCGGCCGATGTATCGAGCCAGTGCTGCTATCCTCCCAGACAAGTCTGGTACCAATTTGCCGACCCCGGAGGGATGGAAGGCTTGGTGAGCCATGGGCGCATTTTCACGTGCGCGCCGCAGTGGCGCCTCCAACCACTGCGCCACACGCGCCCTTGATTTAAGTGGTAGCCGCAATTAAGTGCGATCGACACATATCAGTCGGAACGGAAAGAAATCCAACACTGTGAACTACATGAATAATTTGTGATATGTGCTAACGGATTTGGACAAGATCATCAAAATGGGCTACTTTCTGCTGAAAATGCGTTAAAAATCAGAAATCGGGTTCGCACCTGAAGCAGCTGGATGCGAAAGAGCACGAAGAATTGGCAATCGTTGAAAATGCAGGCACCCCTTAACTCCGACCACTTTTTACAAGAGGTTAGTAGTAAATGAACCAACCTCCATATTGATACGGATAGGAGAAAGTATGATAATGTATAGTGATTAGATAAATCGTTAAAATAGTTCGTTGTTGACAAATCTTCGAGGGATTTCCTATGGATTTTACTTCATTAGGATTCGTAGAGATGACTGAATGCAGATTTGGTGTATACAATCGTAACTTTTGGATAGCCATCAATAGATCACATCAGTGTTTTAGTGTCACTCCGAACATGGCTGACTCTGAAGCGTTAACTATTAGTCAGGTGTATGTTTAAGGCTTTTCTTTCGAGATTTTGTTCACTTTCATTTCTTTACTTCGTTTATTTCTTTTATTATAACCTGTTCGTTCTAATAAGGTTAGGAGAGGGATCTTCGAAATGAATCCTTTCATCAAAGTGAACGTTGGCATTCCTCTGCTCAATCGGCATCCGTTGAAGGATAAGAATCATAAATCTCTAAAAGCTCTCGGCGTTGATCAATCCCTGAGGGATGCGGCATGCATTCGACTTCATTAAGCATTGTTGGAGGTGATTGAATGCTTATCTGGCCTTTACAATGACTCGCGGTGGCCGGCCGATGTATCGAGCCAGTGCTGCTATCCTCCCAGACAAGTTTGGTACCAATTCGCCGACGCCGGAGGGATGGAAGGCTTGGTGGGCCATGGGCGAAGGGATCGATTCCACGTGCGTGTCGCAGTGGCCCCTCCAACCACTGCGCCACACACGCCCTGATAAGAATCATACGCCATCAAATAGCCCATAATGTGATAAAGCAGTGTTATGGTATTTTCTACAACGAGAAAGCATGAGTTGAAAGCATTCGTTGTGAATTTTGCAGCGTGTATTGCAAAGCCAACAATCGCTGACCAATCGTTGGTCAAAATTTTTCCATCAATCCAACGTAAGCCACCATATAGATCGTACTGTCTCATAAAATTGAAGACATCTCACTCTTGAGTGTGTCAGAGAACGATACTTTTAACACTCTGGACATTCGATAGGAGCCGATTCTCTCAAATCTTGCGACGTTCTGCGATCGAGCGGACGAAGTATGGGAGATGACAGATGCGATGGCTGGTTGATGTTGTCTACAGAAATCAATCAACTCCTGCACGGTCTTGTCCAAGGACCGCTACACATTCAACTAAGTTTAGCTATATCAGGGTTAAAGTTCCTGTTATCATTTTGCTTCTCTGTCTTTCCTATTTTTTCTTCCATGTTTTTCCCAAGCACTCATATTTCTAAGATTTTTTGAACTCCTTGGTTTTAAATTTTCTTTCTTTGCAAGTTCTTAAATGCATAAAGTTTAGCATTTTTATTCTAAGTTACTCTTTGATGCTAAATCTTGAGATTTTGCTCAGATTACTTTGTTAATTTCCATAATTTTCAATGCGCTGAATCTGTTTTACTTTGCATTTTCCTTATCTTATCTCAACTTCACTCTTTTTTTATTGTACAAAGTGTAGAGCATCACAACACTGAAAAAACCAGTAATATAAATCAGATTCTACATTTTGTGAAAAAGACGCGTGTAGCACAATGGTTAGAAATGCGTTGCAGTAGTTACTCGCGTGGTGGTTCGGTTCCGTGCTCAGGGTGACTATGCTTCCTAATTTTTCGGGTTCTACAAATTCTCGCCAGATTTTTTTGAGAAATTAAAAAGACCTACCTAATGCATGTTTAGACTGTCATAAGTCACTGCAAAGCATGAAGGCGTATTCATGGCGCCTTCGTCGGGGCTGATCAATGATTTATCCTTTATCTTTTAATGCACTGCAAAAAAGAATCAAAATAGCAGATTGTTTTATTGCTTGATCTTATGGCTTCTTTCGATATTAATGAAAAAATTGCTTCCACCGTTCGAACCACAAAATCTTATTTACTCTGTGAAGAAAACTTTCGTGAAGTAAGTCTATTGCCCTTTCCGTTAATACATCTATAGAAGTCCGTTTAGATAAGAGATGGACTCAAAGACGGTAGATGTCATGAAATGGCTGGAAGAGAATAAAGAAGACTTCGTACCTCCAGTCTGCAACAAGTGCATGTGAGCTACATATTTTAGTAGGATTGAAAACTTACGGAATTCATAATTCATCTTATTTCATTTCTATTGGCTATAAAAAATTTTTTAGACCATGATCGGAAATTCTTTTTCTGTTTTTAGTTAGTTTTCACCAGGTTTTACCATTCTCGGTATCCCTCAGTGGGTTGAGCGCTTTGTTATTGAGGTTGTACGGAAAGTGTGATAAATGAACGTTTTGACATGGTCTTAACACTTTGGCGTAGGCGATTAATTTTCGGCTGCTACGGACTTTCTGGTTTTTGACAACAAATTGGATTCATCGTATATCCAGAGGATTTGAAGAGTTAAGAACATGACAGAGTTATAGGAAAGACTCAACAGGTACAAGTGGTATGAATGCGATTACTTGCTGTCTAGTACTGCCGTCTACGCGTGTGGCGCAGTGGTTGGAGGCCCCTGCAACACACACTTGGAATCCATCAAGAATCCATCACTGCGCCCATGATCCACCACGCCCTCCATCCATCCAGAGGCTGCAAATTGGTACCAGATTGTCTAGAAGGATAGCAGCACTGGCTCGATTTATCGGTAGGCCATTGCGAGTCATTGTAAAGACCAAATATCCATTCGGTACCTCCAAACGATGCTTAATGAAGTCGAATGCATAGCGCATCCTTCAGGGATTGATTAACGCCGAGAACTTTAATCTTTATCCTGGTGCTATCATAGAAACACACTGCTGTCAGCATTTTGGAAGGTTTTAGTGTTTGTGTTCAGTTTATTTCTGTACTTTTGTACTTGCTCATCACATATGATAATATGGTCATATGATGACTGTGAAACATTACAGCGACTAGAATTCAAACAACAGCAAATTATCACGGCATCCACGGCATCCAAATTATCCGTTAAGGAACTCGTTTGAGAGAAAACATTCGTTGCAAAATTTGTGTCAGATAAGCTATTGAATGATTACTTGAAGTGTAGGGAACAGGTCTGTATGCCAACATAAAGAAAATGGCCTCTGAAGAGGTCATATGAGGAGTGTTGTCACTCTTGCGAATGACTCCCATCGAGGTCACGCGGTCAAGAACATGGCAATGACATCGCAGTGGTATTTCAGCTTATCAAAATGGTTATTTATGAGTGTTAAAGTTTTTATTCTATAAATAAATCGTTAATATTTAGGTTTTCCAACCAACTCAAGTTGTTTTTCGTTGGAGGACCAAACTCAAGAGATGATTACCATTTGGAAGAAGGAGAAGAAGTACTTTATTGGAGACGTTAAGTTGTTGAACTAGTTTTAGTTTGCAGAATTTACGACTATTTGTAGTTTTTCTATCAACAAACGGGCGACATGGTGCTGAAGGTCATTGAACGTGGGCAACCACGTGATATCAGAATAAATGAAGGTCATTACTCTCTCAACTAATGTTAATCGACTAGGCTGAGTTTAGTTATTTAGGTTAAAAGTGAAATGTTGAGGTACTTCTCCAAGTGCTGAGTTGCTTACTTATAGTAGACCAGGAAAACATGCTGAGAAAATATGTCAAAATACCTCAGCATCATTGTGGCTGTGCCAGGAAACTAGCTAAGAGGCAGGCGAAACGAAGGTTCAGCATGGTGTGGTGGTGAACGCGTTAGCCCCGGATAGGGTAACAGCGCATTCGTTCCCCACCGCAGACACCTGTAGTTCGGAGTTTTACAAATATCTTATCATCATTGTGGTTATGTCAGAAAACATCAAAAAGTGCAAAATACGTTCTCCGAAACTGCTGCACTGTAACAAATTTGTTCAATTCTTCTTGGAAAATTTCAGGTATATAAATAAACTGAATTATTTAACGCTGAGGTGTCCTGTATTAATGCTTGGAGCATTCAGTCAAATCCACCTTATAATTTTTATCAGAAACCACATGCGAGAATAATCCCATTTGAAGCACAACTGCACTCACTAGTAAAAGCGAAAGCAGGTCTTTGTTCTCCGTGATATTCTATTCTCCTTTTCATTCTATGTGACGCGCGTGGCGCACGGGCAATGGGACAGTACATTGGAATACAATGGTGTGGGCACGTGGAAAAGGAGCGTCCGAAACGGATAGTTCATTCGAGTTGAACATACATGGAGCACAATTGCGAATTTAGATTTTTTTTTCTTGGAAACGATTTTTCTTCTCTAAAACGAGATTTTTTGCTTTTAAAAATGGGATGTGTGAAGGTGAATTGCCAGAAGCTCGGATAATTAAAGAGTCCCCAAAGTGATTATTTCAAAATTCGTTGGTGATCTACTTATTCCTCACGAATAAGAAATCGACAACGATATATATGCTTTGCATTGAAAAGTGATCGATAATATGTAGATGCGTCGTTTTCTTTCTCAGCAATCGCTAGGTTGTTAATAATATGTAGACAGATATGATAACAATACATAATATGTAGCTAATATGTAGACATTTTTAATTTTAGATATTTTTGAAAAGAGCGCGTGCGGCGCAGTGGTTGGAGGCGTCACTGCGACACGCACGTGGAATCGATCCCTGCGCCCATGGCCCACCAAGCCTTCCATCCCTCCGGGGTCAGCATATTGGTACCAGACTTGTCTGGGTAGATAACAGCACTGGATCGATACATCGGTAGGCCATCGCTAGTCATTGTAAAGACCAGATATGCATTCACTCACCTCCAACGATACTTAATGTAGTCGAATGCATGGCGCATCCCTCAGGGATTAGTCAACGCCGAGAGCTTTTAAGCTTAGCTTTATGTAGACATTTCATTTTTCTAGTGGACATAAGGAACGTTTCTTCCTTTTTTGAAAAAGTTGTCTTTCTTGTAACAGATGTCGAAAACTTCCTAAGTAGCTCCGACATCTGGGCGTTGCATAGTTGGAAAACGGTAGCTCCGGGTTATGAACCGTAGTTATTTACCCACGCGTCAGTAATAGATGCAGGCGAATTTATGCCTTATTTATCAATAATTGATAATTTTCGTCGAAAAGTCTTCTGTTCAACCACATTGTTGCTGAGATATTTGCAAAACTCCGGACCTCTGGTGGCTACGATGGAGACCAAACACGCTATTACCCTTTCCGGGGGCTAGTGCATTCATCACCATACTGTACGGGTCCATCGTTTCGCATGTCTCTTAGGTGTGTTATTGACTTATTGACCTATAGGAGCTATCAGAAAACACCCGTGTATGGGATTGATCTGGGGCGCACAAACCGGCAAGAACATAGTTCAGCTGAAGCTATGGTGAAAATCACAGTACCATCAATTTTTATTTACTGCCTACTAATTTTTAATGGCAGGGCATTATGTGAAAAATAACCATAATGCATAATGAGATATTTGCAAAACTCCAGACCGCTGGTTTCTACGGCGGGAATCGAACACGCTGTTACCTTTTCCGGCGCCTAACGGGTTAACCACCACACCATGCGAGTCATGCGTTTCTCATGTCTCCTGTTTTGTTCAAATTCTATCTCCATTTTGCTGTTAGGAGAGGTTTTCTTGCTGCCATCTCGAGTAGAACATTCACCACAACGTTTCGCCAATACCGTCGGATTTGTGTTAGAGAGAGCCCGTGAAAACACCGAGTTCGACTGCGTGAGGTGCTTACTTTATAATACTATATTTTATATTGTAAACAGTTTGAAAATCCTAACCTGCTTAACTTTATAAATAAACTGTTATGAATACTGGAAAGATTCTATTTCTACAAGGTACTTTGTGAAATCGAGTACCGTGCGCCTATTCGAACGTTGGTTTCATCTGAACGATGTGGTGCGCGACTTGCCACCACTAATTCAAGCCTTCCGCTCCTCCGAGGAATGTCGAAATGGTAAGTGATCAGTGAGTAATTAACGTATCTTTTAAGGCAAACAGATGTTTTCCGTGCACTGATTTTATGGCAGTGAAATTCATATTACAGACTGTATTACGAAGCGTTTTAGGTATACCTGGACCGAAAAGCTTTCTGATAAATGCACCCTACGAAGCTGCTGCCACTGATTTATCGAAACCCATGAATCTACAGAACTTCATTGAAAAACATAAGGAAGCGACACGGTTAGTTACAAAGCCCACCTACGACTCAGTGAGAGAGTAATTGGTGATTATAGCCAGTCTTCGGCAAGTCAGACAGAATTGAAGTATGCCATTCGGTAGAAAATGTCACACATTTATTACATTGAAAAGGATTAGTTCTGCTTACAATACGGCTGCCAAGATCATACGACACCTTGAGTTTGACATAGGATTTCTTCGCTATATAGACAAGAAGCCACGGATCTCCTTCACATGAAGGATCTCTCGAGCCGGTTAGTCGCTAGGCTACGTGGCGCGTCCCCAGGTAGCGGATAGGGGGTTAATCGAGGACCAAAAGCCACCTTTGCTTCCCTGAGACGCAGATGGATCCAGGGGATGGACTCCCTGTTTCGGCTGCGCCGATTTGGCACATACTTTCTGTATTTGCTAGGCGTATTCATGCATGCGTGTGTGGGTGCGTTCTCGGTTTATGCGGATTGTATTCTACGAGTCAATTCGACCAAAAGCCTGCAATCAAGTGACAGGGAAGTATATGGGAGGCGGTTAGGAGTCGCCTTCAACAAATAAGCTCCATGTCCACTCTGGGAGAGCCTGGCAAGCTACCCGTGAGTATAACCAGCCCCCCACGTTCAGAGCCCAGCAAGCTATACGTGGGTATCAAATATGTTAAACACAGTAAAAAAAAACGGGCCTTATTCCCCTGACCCCGAAAGAGCCCCCAATTTCGCAGCGTTGGGTAGGACGAGTAGGGAGAGGCTGCTAAAATCTCAGGGCCAATGGGAGCTGCCTGGATTACAAAAAACTAAGATGACGATCTGTAACTACAATGCAAGCACACTTGAATCCGAGTTCTCGATGGAGGACTTGCTCATGCAAGCAAGAATGATAAGGTACGACGTCATCGGCCTGGCCGAGACCGACTCCGTGCCCACCTTTTCGACTCAACGGTTCTTCCTGCCCTAACGTATGCGTCAGAAACTTGGTCGCTACGTAAGCAGGATGAAAGATCACTCAGCGTTATCGAACGCTCGGTCGAAAGGACGATGCTAGGAGTATCCCGTTTCGCACAAGTAAGGGATGGGGTCCGAAGCTCCGACCTACGTCAACGATCAAAAATCAAAGTTGCCGTTCTATACGCCAAACAGTCGAAGATAAGGTGGGCCGGACACGTAATGCGTATGAATGATAACCGATGGACAAGGGCTATTAGTGACTGGATTCCTGGGGATGTCAAACGCACTGCAGGAAGGCCACCGACCCGATGGTCGGAGTTCTTCACGAAAAGCCTAGAAGAAAGATATGATGCTCGACGAGTCCCTAAAGCGAGGAGAACCCATTGGGCTACTCTTGCCCGCGATAGGGAAAAATGGAGGATTTACTGGCGCCCGCTCGAGTCACTCGACGATCAACGGTGCTACAGGTTATACAGGTGATAGATAAGAAGCAGCTTCCACCATAAACAAATAAATTATAACTCACATTGATCGGTTGTCTATAATTCAGATTAGTTATCTCTCATACAAGAAGTATGTTTGATTAAAGCATTGCTGAGCAGTTCCCAGGTTCGACTTTCTATTAACCTCGGCATTGGAATATGAATGCGTAGTTTTCTTGTTCAGCAATCGCGAGGTTGTTATACAGCATACATTTACTTCCATAGAAAAAGACAAAATGCAATACAACACAACAGTAGCTGACGTTTCGGCAGTATCGCCTTCTTCAGAGCCTGAAAGTGTATACTGATATACCATTTATTAGGCCATACACTTCAATAACACTTACAGTAAGACGAAAAACTTCATGGCAATTACATGATCAACAGCTTCTAGAAAAACTCACTCCTTTTTTTACATGACTTCCAATGAGGAAGGTTAGAACAGCTGCCAGAAATCCGGCAATGAATAGCAGGGAGGAATGCCCAGAGGTTACACGCGACCTGGCCCTGTATTTTTGGATCAATTTCTGATGTGGAGTGGCACAGTCATCAACCACATGCGACTATAATCAGCTGTCCTAACCTTCCTCATTGGAAGTCGTGTAAAAAAGCGGCTCTGAAGAAGGTGATACTGCCGAAACGTCAGCTACTGTTGTGTTGTATTGTATTGTGTGTTTTTCTATGGAAGTAAATATATGCTGTATAACAACCTCGCGATTGCTGAACAAGAAAACTACGCATTGCTGAGCTTTCCGAAAAGAAACAAAACAGGTCGCGCTTCTGCACATCAACTACTAGCCTCCAATTTCGCTTAAGAAAACGATTTCTGTCAGAACTGGTCCACTGTGACAGCATTGACAGCATTAGTTGAGGACTTCTGCGACGATTAAAGAAGAAATCCTATGCTACTTTTGAGGATAACTCGGTCTTTACCTAGTCCACTTGCATAATGCATTATATTGCATTTTCCCTAAACCTTTGGATTCAATCGCGTATTTCCAGAAGGAATGTCTGTTTCGTTGTCAAAATAAAAGTAGGACGGAACGAGCTTCACCATTGTTTAATTTTTACAAGTGTCAATGCAGCGAATCTGTTGTATTTTTAAATCGTTGCGGAACAAGTCCTGCTACATGGGATTGTGTTAGCAACAGCTTTTGTTTATGACATCTATACTGAATTGTTAACCCGTGTTTTCTGGTATGCTCAACAGAGTAAAGTAGCGGCCGGAAAGAAGCAATAATTTAGGCTACATGTAGTTTATAGCGATATATGGCAACAATTTGGGCCACGTTGCTCTTTCTGCATTAAAGAAATGGCCATCATTGTCTTTCAGTGGTCTAGAGTTTAACACTTTTGATGACACAGTGTCTTGTTTGTTTTGAAAAATGGAGAATTCATGGTCCCACATGACTGAAAATGGGTCGTGACATTATGGTATTCTGGTACTGTGGCGAAGATCTTATTATTCTCATGGTATTCAGCTCCAAAAGAATATCTTCATAACCATTTTTATCCTGCGGAGATCTGCAGAAGGTTATCGAAGAAAGATAGTTTTGTAGAATTTCTACTCTATCGTATGCGCACATCTTCATCTGGCAGTGTCATCTGGATATAAAAAAGCCGATGTGGAAAATTGCTTTATCAAAAGATTGCAGCGCCGGTTATGCTACACTTTTCGAACTAGAATGTCCAGCTGTTTAGCCTAGGTAATCTCACTTAGAAGCATGTAGTTAATACGGATATAGTTCGTCACAGAATGTGAGCGGTTATATCGCGTTTCTTGATGAAACGGTGGATTACAGAGGCATGCTTAGAGTAACTATCTGTTTCAACTATAATTCCGTGAATTATCAAGAGATCCAGGTGTAGAATAGTAAGGTTACCACCGCCAATCCTGGTTGGATTCTCCTATCACTAAATGGACTCGACGACGGTCATCTTTTTCAAGCAACGCTCTTTATTATTACGCTCACTATTTTCAATGTCCCTGCAAGATCAAACCTGTATATGGTTTTCCACTATCTGTCGACATGACTGAATTCTCGCAGATGACTTGGTGGCTACTACAGGAGGATGCGCGAGTAACTTTTTGGAGGCAGACTTGAACCAGATACCATTGAAGTCCTAATTTTTGGCTTGATTCCTTTGGCAAGGATTTTAGGTGAATGGATTTTTAGAGCACAATTTGCAAGAGCGCAAGCATATATTAAAGTATAAGTTAATATGGAGTAACATAGAGAAGGAAATCGTCTACTAAATCCACCTACGTCGCACAAAAATTGCGGAGTCATTTTTGTTCCACGTTCAATCTGTTTTATCTGCCTTTGTGGTCACGTGTAGTGGTCTTGCGTTCAGTTGCCATCTAATTCCCACTTCAAGAAGATTCAAAACCAAGCAGTGATAATGCTATGAAATTAAATCAATTGTGAAATACTACCAAACTTTGCTGAGCAAAATATTCCGAAAGCTGGGAATAAATCGCTCATCCGGAACAAATTATTGATCAAAGGCGACGTCCATTCGTATCTATTCATGTTTGAATGGAGTTCGCAGAATGAGATAGAAAAGAAATTAAATTAAAACGATGTAATCAATAGTTCATAAAGTCTTATCGATTTTTCATTTTTTCTTTTTAAGAAACGCTCCTGTTCAAATATATGGACCTCCTAGCTATTCCACAAATGTTCTGTTATATGGAGAGGGAGAGCACATTTTAGAAGTTAACGAGTTCGAGCTTATAATTTGGATTATGGTGGGGAACTTTTCAGCATATTTTATTTTTTATTTTTTTTTTGTTTTACTTGGTCTGTCTTCACGTCTGCTTTGCGGATCCCAGCACTTCTCACATTATTCGATTCGTTTGTTCGCGTCTCCACAAATATCTCCCAACATTACGTGTGGCTTTGGTTACTGCTTGAAGAGTTTCATTTCATCTTGAATGTCGTAGAAAGCTGGTGGAGCAATTCTCCCTGGAGTCTTGGGATAGCCGGGCTAGAGTGTCCCCAATTGGATTGCAGAGAGTGATTTTTTTTTCCCCAGACGGGTCCAGTACCAATTTCTCGACCCTGGTGGGAACTTAGTAAATAACTCTTTAAATAAATAATATTGAACTAGGTTTGTACCATTTTGGAGAAAATCCGATTTGTAAAGCATTTAAAGCGCCTAATATCACTTTATGCCAAAGCCATTGCATAAATGTGGTTTCAGCGAAAGTAAGAAAATTAAAACAGGTTCGTCAATTCTTTTGTGCGCCTTGTACGGAAGCCTCGAAATGGGAAAAAAGGAAGAATCATCGAAATGAAAATATCTAGACAGCAATGTCGAGAGATCTCAGAAATAGTTGGTGTTAATCATTCAACCGTTTCAAGGAGGTACAAAAACTTCCACATAGGTTCAATAATTGTGGTATTCATCGGTAGAAGGACAAAAGGATAAAGCTCTCGGGGTTGATCAATGCTTGAAAGTTGAGCCATGCATTCATCTTCATCAACCATCGTTAGAGGTGATTAAAAGCATATCTGACCTCTACAATAACTCGTTGTGACTTACCGATGTGTCGAGCCAGTGCTGCTATCCTCTCAGACAAGCCTGGTACCAATTTGCTGAGCTCGAAGGAATGGAAGTTTTGGTGAGCCTGGAGTGCAGGATCGATCCAGCGTGTGTTGCAAGGCGCCTCTAACCAAAGCGCTACACGCGCCCAATATTCAGATACCTTATAGTTTCTCGAACTGCTTGAGAAGGCGCCTGTAAAGTCCCTATTGGTCTGGGTTGTGCTTAATGAGAGTCATGTAGATCTTAGCTCTATGGTTGCATAAGGAATATAGCACTTTTCATTCAAAGAGTGTCATCACGCAAAACGGTGACCATAGGATCAGCAATTTTTCGGAAGCATGTTGACATCCAATGTTCTAAACAAGCCAGCCACGTCTTTTGTGCACCAGTTATCGTTAAGGAGCATCATCTGTTTGGGACATCTAATTTTTGACATTGTGGGTTACATGAGAGATCCTCAGATCTTTGATCGTTGACGCAGTTTAAAACTTTGATTTCCTTCGGTTTCTTTTAAAGGGCACCGGATATTGCTGGTATCACACTTTCAACAACATCTTCAACAATGGTTGCACTTTCACTTTGCTTCGTTAACGTCCGCGTGCCGATGAGCGCGCTAATGTGAAAAAATAGTACAACTCAAGAACCTGACACGGCATCAATGGCTTTTTTTGCTTTTCCTTTCTGCTTATTTCTCGATGTTGTTCTTTAGAAATACAATCTTTGTTATTTTGACATCCTGAACAGAATTCACAATGTATATTTCGAGAATTTGATGGTTGTCATTCCGCTTGACTAAATCTTGGTGTTGTGAGAACAATGTGATCAGTGAAGATGAGTATATGAGTAAAGGACATCGTCCATTACTCTCATTTCTTAAAGTACCTCTCATGACATCGCATTCCTTGAAAATAAACTCGGTCTTATTGAGTGTCGATAACATTTTCTCTTCACAAGCAGACTATTGAAATACGGTTACAAATTGTGATGGTTTTGGGCTGTTTTCTCGAATTTTGTTAACCATTATGCAGCATTAAAATTCTTGCTTGAAGGAGATGGTGATCTATGGACGATTTAACGCTGTTGATTAACATCAACTTTGGTTATGTAAAAACTTCGGTTGAAATTGACGCGTTCAATCTCTTTCATATACTTCCCACGCCGACGAGACACTCTTTCGTAGAATGAGTTTTTCGTATGGTCTTGGTCATTAAAATAAACTTGAAAATTCTCTCTGAACTTCGCTCTTTCTCAGCTTGCTTGTTTCATAGTGTTTAGTTCCTAGGCGGTTTTTGACAGAGATCTGACAATGACGTCACCAATGACAACCATCTAGATGGAGTGATCATCTTTGTAGAACTTTTTCGGATGTGGAGCAAGTAACCTAGGTTTAGATTATTATCATTTATATAGTTATACTGCATTAGTATGTAGTATACACTATAGCCACAGTTCAGGTTTTACCTTGTCCTAGGCTCACTAAACCTCACAGTCGTCCTGGGTCAGAAATTTGGTGTCGAACAACCCTGGAAACAGTTCAGTCCCTGCAGTACAAATAGGAAAATAGGAATAGGAATAAACATTCAATCTCTGCTCTCTCATTTTTCAGAAGTGATTCGAGTGGCATTTAAGTTCTCGAACACCAATTGAACCCACAACCGAACAGGACGTAAACCTTCGTGGATTTACGAGTGCGAGTAAAGGAGTCGAATACAAAATTACTGTATTCTTTCTTTGATGAGCTTACACGAAGTTGATAATAATATTTATTATCGGCTAACGTTTCGACGTCTTCGTCTTCATCAGAGCCGATGATCCGAGTCGATGGTCCACGCTTGTTATTCGTCTCGATGTGGCGGCTTCGCCTTCGTGTCGAGTCAGGTCTTCCTCAGCGGTCCATCTCCTCGAATGAGGCACACTCATTCAGTGATGCCCTTTTATTCACGATGCTGATGGTGGATATAATGAACAACGGTCAACAACGGAAAACGGACAGACGGACAATTATCAACGGACATTATCATTATATCCACCATCAGCATCGTGTATAAAAGGGCATCACTGAATGAGTGTGCCTCATTCGAGGAGATGGACCGCTGAGGAAGACCTGACTCGACACGAAGGCGAAGCCGCCACATCGAGACGAATAACAAGCGTGGACCATCGACTCGGATCATCGGCTCTGATGAAGACGAAGACGTCGAAACGTTAGCCGATAATAAATATTATTATCAACCTCGTGTAAGCTCATCAAAGAAAGAATACATATTGATTAAGCACACCGAGGTTCAAGGAAAGCCGGTTTCGAAGTACAAAGTGCTGTGTTCCGCACAGCAAATTCAGAGATAAGTCGTGTAAAAACGAAAGAAAAATTGGTATTACTCCCACTTTGGATGTCAAACTCAGACAAAGCTTCGAGTTTATTTTAAAATGGCTAGACTTTCTGGTCAAAGAAAGCTAAGGGTGCTTTGATTTCAAAAAAGCCGTTTACTTCAGTACTTTATTTCTTTTCGAAAGCCACTGTAATCGCTTACACTTCTTTTACAATAAATGCTTCAGGAGATGAATACTATTTCTATGTTGCCAGTCTGAGATATATATTTAAGGAAGATTCGATAGCCATACTTGAATGTTCCACGGAAAGTCGTCGTTGCAGTGACATGTCAATGACGCTATGCTCACCACGATCAAAGTGAGTGTTAGATACTGGCAAGTAATTTCATTCGAACTTTAAAGTTTTTATACGTCTTTTAATTGACTACTAATCGACTTAATGCGTAGGTAGTTCGGTACATGATGGTCGGTATGCATTGGCTAGAATGCATTTGAAACGAAAACAGTTGCCGCTTTCAATTTTACGCGACATATCTCCGGTCATCTTAAATGCTATTAATTGAAACAAAATTTTTGAAATCTGCAAATATTTCCTACCAAATACAAATTCTTTTGTTTCATGGGAATAAAAATGTGATTTTCTGCAGCTCACGATAGGTTTTTCACTTTCTGGCATATATGCTTGTATTTCAATCACATTAGCTTTTGAACTTGCAGAACTTCGGCCAGTGGGATACGGTGATATTCACAAAACCGTCGACAGTTTTTGCTGTTGTAGCATTCCATTACGGGCGCGTGTGATGCAGTGACCGGAGAAGCTCCACAGCACGCACACGGGGTTGATCCACGTGCCCTTGGCTAAAGCTTTACATCCTTCCGGGGCAGGCGAATTGGTACCAGACTTGTCTGGGAGGAAAGCAGCACTGGCACGATACATCAGTAGGCCATCGCGAGTCATTGTAAAGGGAGATATGCATCCAATCATCTCCATAAGTTGCTTGATGGAGTCGAATGCATGGCACATCTCTCAGGGATTGATCAACACCGAGCTTTATCCTTTTAGCTTTTTCTGTGTTATTAATAGTGGAATGAGGTGAAAAATGAGTTTGGTTGCAATCACATGCTGAAAATTTAAAATATCACTAATTTCATAAATATTCTTTTTCTTTTTTATTTTTTGCTTTCTTTTTTCTTACTTCCTCTTTCAGGTACAAGCTGAATGTGAAAAAGGGTCATGGAATTACCCTGCAGATGTCAATGCAAAAGCCTCTTGGGCAGAATTGAGATGTGAACGAAATTATGCTGAATAAGTTGTATTCTGTTTTCAGTACACTGAAACGATTAGTACATAGTTTTGAAATGAATATATCCATACAATCACTATAAAGTGAATCTCTCAGAACAAATGCAATAAACATTTACTGATAGATGGCCCATAGTCACAAGGAAAAGCTTTAGATACATCCCAAGATCGTAAAAATAGTGGTTCTTCCATTGGCACAATAGTTTTCAAACACTACTTTACTACGGCATCATCGCACCTTAGCTATGCTGTTAACTGCCAAACTGCAATGTAGAACATTTAAATTTATAAGATCAATCATTCAAGCAGACAAGGAGATCGCTGCAATGATTCAGAAACCCTGATAAGGTCGAAGTAAAAGTACGGCAGGTGTCATCAACCTATCCCTGTATACCACCCTCTGAAGATAAACAGTTTAATAAGTGTCAACTAAGTAAAGCACATCATGGAACGATCTTCGTGTCCTTCCCAGTAAGCCGAGGTCATCGGGTAGTTTTCATGTTCTGCAATTTTTTGGACTGCTAAGGTTGCTATAAAACTTTATCAGGCTCTAACGTCTCGACGTTTCGCCTTCTTCACAGCTGCAATGATTGGAGTCGATAGTCCACAGCCGTTCTTGAAATGTGCATCTTCGTAGTTCTATAAAATCGAATGCAGTGAAATCGAGCATCGCTCGAATGAGGTGATCCCGCACTCGGTGCTAATTTTTCGTATTAATGGCAATTCATTCCGCAAAAGCGGTAATCATAGTAGCCAGACGACATTGAGTCAGCCTAGATGTGAACGACAAATGATCAATACAATATGTAAATAATGCAGCAAGATATTGGTTATTAATAACGAGGCTCTACATGGAAGATGTTTTTCGAAAATATCCAACTTTGTAATGAACCTTTAACTAATGCAACATATAGAATTGTGTCCTGAGGACATCACACGCACATGACTTGTCTATTCGAGTAAATTGTTAGCCCTACATCCATGACGCCTTGGAGAAACTGAGCCATTTTCTGCAACGAATGGTTCGAGAAGCTCCCGGTCGCACTCACTTCAGGCGAATATCAACTTCTCTTTAGCGTGAAAATCTTGGTAAACGTTTTTACAGCTTCTACAGCAGTGCAGGGAAAAATAGAATTTACACAGGCAGATTTCGCAATGATGCTGCTTAAAATCCTTTGATAGGTCATCAGGCAATTGTTGTTTGTCGAACACCCACATAGACATCAGTTACCCTGGGGAAAGTGCCGTTCTTTGACAATGATTCAAAAATTCACGAAAACAAATTAACGATGGCAAAATGCAATCCGTCCTTTCCAATGACTCTTATTTCATTTCAAAGGTTGTTATGGAACGCATAAATGACTGGTCATGATGAGCAGATTGCATTTACCAAGCGGTAACGGAAACCTTTAAATGCTTGGCAATGCTCGTTGTATCTGTTTTGTTGTTCAATCAACTTCGAACGGTCAACCAACAGCGAATGTACACGTTCCCGGCTTAGGTATAGGCGCAGAGGAAAATATATGTAAGTGTTGTTATTGCGGTGTACGCTGTCGGATAGCAACACCAATGATTACTCGGATCATTAAAGAGCCTCTTCTGGAGACGTGAGGTTGATCCTAAAAGTTTGTTTAAAAGTGACCAGTTCTAAACACATAAAGGCTTCAATTTTGGTAGAATTTATCGATCTCGTAGCACAATCCAAAACAACGGCCCTAAAACTCTTAAGGGCTTTTTGATAAATTCTAAAACTCAAAAAAACTGTAAGGAGGAGCGAATTTATGGAAATATGTCTGACCCAGTACCATACCTCGGACTAATTTTATGATTCAAACTATGAACATTCATCGTCCAAGTAAGACAATGTGGGGCTGGTCTCCATCAAATAATTGGAACGCTCACGAAGAACAAAACAATGAGTGCATCGTTTTCAAGTTCAGCAATCGCGAGGTTGTTATACACCATTTACTTACATAGAAACAACACAATACAGTACAACAGTAGCTGACGTTTCGGCAGAATCGTCATTTTCAGAGCCTGGATATGTGTACTGATAAACAATTTATTAGGCCAAACGCTTCAACAACACTTAAAGGATAAAGGATAAAGCTCTCGGTGTTGATCGATCTCTGAGGGATGCGCCATGCATTCGACTTCATTAAATATTGTTGGAGGTGATTGAATGGATATCTGGCTGGCGCCTCCAACCACTGCGCCACACGCGCCCTTTCAACAACACTAACAAAAGAAAAACTACATAGAAATTACATGATCAATAGCTTCTCGAAAAACTCACCGCTTTTTAAGTGACTTCCAATGAGGAAGGTTAGACCGGCTGATTACAGCTCGCATATGGTTGATGACGGCACCATTCCACATCAGAAATTGATCCAAAAATACAGGGCCAGGTCGCGTGTAACCTCTGGGCATTCCTCCCTGCTATACATTCCCGGATTTCTTGCTGCTGTTCTAACCTTCCTCATTGGAAGTCATGTAAAAAGCGGTAAGTTTTTCGAGAAGCTGTTGATCACGTAACTGCCATAGAGTTTTCGTCTTTTTGTAAGTGTTATTGAAACGTTTGGCCTAATAAGTTGCTAAACCCTTCCAGGCTCTGAAGAAGGCGATGCTGTCGAAACGTCAGCTACTGTCGTATTGTATTGTGTGTTTTTCTATGGAAATAAATATACGCTATATAACAAGCTCGCGATTGCTGAACAAGAAAACAACGTATTGATCGGCAAGTTTGAAATGTTGCAACTCAGATCAGAGAGAACATTATGAGATAGACTATAAACTATAAGCAATCGATAGATTTTTGCTAACAGGATGGTAGATACGTAGTTATTTCGACAGCTACAATTCTGATGGGTTAAGAGCGACGAATTCCTAGAATGTATTTCCTTCAGTGACATAGAGTTGATGACGATTTTCTCTTTCAGCATTACAGCTGGTGAAAGAGGGTTAGGTCTTTTCTATATTAACCAAAAGTGATCGGATTGCATTTAGTTGTTCGGAAGCTAATGTCGGATTTCTTAAGCAGAAAGGCCTTCATAGAAAGTCTGAAGTTTTAATGTTAAGGACTCAGTGGTATAAATAAAGTTGCTCCCCTTTCTGACAAATATGTAGAATCCAACTATCTTTATTTCGATTAGCAAGGCTCATTCTGAGCTAAAATATGCCACATTAAACATAGTGGACAATGGGTGGATAGAAAGGATAAAACTTTTGGCGTTGACCAATCAATGTGCGCCATGCATTCGACTTCATCAACTATCGGTATAGGTGATTAGATGGATATCTGATCTATACAGTTACTTATGGTGACTTTCTGATGCATCGCGTCGGTGCTGCTACCCTTCTGGGCAGGTCTAGTACCACTTTGCCGGTCCTGAACGAATGGAAGACTTAGTGCGCTCGGGACATCAGATCGAACTATGGATCACGCTTGTGCTATTGGACACCTCTAACCACTACGCCACACACCCCCTCACTTACAATTACAGGTTGAAATCCTCAACTAATTTCCGAACGGCCTAATAGAAATGACTGGATGTTTTTCATTGAGCAATTCTGAGCACATACGTAATAAATTTTTTTTCGTTTATTTCACCGATTTCGTCTCAATATTTCTCTTGTGTAGCTTTTTCTTCGGGATTCAGAAAGTTGTGATCATAAACAACATATCTCCTTCTTTGTAAAAATTTGACGTAGAAATGTGTTTAGAAGCTTCGCCATAACCTAATCACTGTTTTGGTTACTTGAATGTTTTAGAAGGTTCCTGAGAAGGGTCGTTGAATTCATGTCCTACGAAATCATCGACTTGCTTCACATTTTAAATTTCCTACCTTTACTCTTCATGCTTTAGCTTTTACCTTCAAATGACTAGCGTTTGTGGACCTTTATGGATTCCTATGTAACTTCTGGAGTGGTTTGTTCTATGGATATCTTCTATCGTTGGCTTCAGATGGTCGTCTTCGTCGTCATGGTAGCCAACTGTTGATTGATACTCATTGGTGCGTGTTTGTCATTAGCGCACATATTTCTTTCCATTGCGAAATCCACTTAGAATCGTTCATTCCAAGTGCAGTTCTACCGCGTGAATCAATGACATTTTCAGTTGCTCCCGTCATTGGAGCAAGAGCATACTATGCATAGGTTTCAATACAAACGCCTTTCTAGTAATTATTTGACCGCATACAGCTTATTGGATCTATTTTTTGCATTCTATCGCTTGTATGTTCAGCGGGGAAGATAAGTGGAAAGAAGTTGAAGATATAGCCATAGATATAGATATAAGATAAGATGAGAAACCAGTCCCTACAAATAACATTTTGCGATACATTTATTCTTGTTTCAAACGAAATTTTTAATACAAATCGCGCTCCTCAAAGCATCACATGCGTATCCTAGACCAGTACAAATCCATATCAAAGCCCACATTCTATCTCGTCGCTAAACCTAAACCAACTCCTACCTCACTAGCGACCAGCGCCGAATCTAGCGCATTCCAAACGTAAACCTACGCAGCCCTTTAACCTAATCATAATCCAACGAGATTCTACGTCTAAACACGCTATTACTCATCCTAAATATTATCGCATCGCAACTCATGCAACAAATTACAATTATTCCCGCTGCTCTCTGTCTCACTTTCACCGTTTTACAGAAGGCCTTACAGTCAATTGAGATAGAAGCAATCATGCAAGCCCTTGATAGTCAAGGAGTCCCTACTCAGTACACAAATATTATTCGTGATCTGTACAAAGATTTCACAACAAAGATATTACCATTCCACAACCATATTAACATTAACGTCAAAAGAGGAGTTAGGCAAGGCGATACAATCTCGCCAAAATTATTTACAGCCACCCTCCAAAACGTCATGCTAACATTGGAATGGGATAATATGGGAGTGAAAATCGATGGTCGGCAGATACATCACCGCTTTGCAGATGATATCGTTCTTATAACACCAGACATTAGCCAAGCGGAACGAATGCTTGCGGACTTTGATAAAGCGTGTGGAAAGATTGGTCTTCGACTAAATCTCACGAAAACGATGTTTATGTGAAACGGATTGGATTCGTATGCCCCATTCACGCTCAACGGAACGAATATCTCCGAATGCTCCAGTTATGTCTATCTAGGTCGGGAAAACAATGTGATGGAAGACTTAGCTCCAGAGCTGAGCACGAGGAAACGAGCGGCCTGGGGAGTTTTCAAGAGCATCGAGGATGTGTTGAAGAGGACAAGGAACACCTGACTACACGCCCGCTTTTTCGACTCATCGGTATTTCCTGCCCTAATGTATCAGTCAGAAATCCGGTGACTGCGTAAGCAGGATGAAAGATCAATTAGCGTTGTCGAATGCGCAGTCGAAAGGACGCTGCCAGGAGTATCTCGTTCACATAAATAAGGAAAGGGATCCAAAGCTCCGACCTGCGTTAGCGATCAAAAATCAGAGACGCCTTTCTGTACCCCAAATATTCGAAGATGAGGTGGGCCGGACATGTAATGCGTATGAATGATAACTGATGTGATGAAATCTTGGTTGTGAAATTTTTGCACAGATCACGAGGAATCTTCATGTACTGAGCGGGGACTACTTGATTACCAATGGCTTCCATGACTGCTTCCATCTCAATTGAATCAAAAGACTTCTGTAAAACGATGAAAGTGAGACAGAGCGGTCTTTTGTACTCTCGCGATACTTCAATGAGCCTTGTTAACGTGTGAATGTGGTCCATCGTACTAAATCCTTTTCGAAACCCTGCTTGTCCGCACGGCTGTCCTTCATCCATTGTTCTGTCTATCCTGTTCAGGATGACTCGAGTGAAAAGTTTGTAGACGACAGACAGCAAGCAGATTGGGCAATTGTTGCCTATATCGTGTAGGTCGCCCTTCTTGAACAATAACACGATCTTGCTGGTATTCCACTGAGTTGGGACTTTGCATTCAGACAGGTAACGTGTGAAGAGCCGAGCCAGTTTGCTTACGAGGATTGGTGGAAGGTTCGGTGACTGCGTAAGCAGGATGAAAGATCAATTAGCGTTGTCGAATGCGCAGTCGAAAGGACGCTGCCAGGAGTATCTCGTTCACATAAATAAGGAAAGGGATCCAAAGCTCCGACCTGCGTTAGCGATCAAAAATCAGAGACGCCTTTCTGTACCCCAAATATTCGAAGATGAGGTGGGCCGGACATGTAATGCGTATGAATGATAACTGATGAAAAAGAGCTGTTAGTGACTGGATTCCTCGGGATGTCAAACGTACAGCAAGACGACCACCGACCCGATGGTCAGAGTTCTTCACGAAAAGCCTAGAAGAAAGATATGATACTCGACGAGTCCCTAAAGCAAGGAAAACTCACTGGGATACTTTTGCACGCGACAGAGTAAAATGGAAGATTTATTGGCGCCCGCTCGAGCGGTATCACCTGTACTCCCGTTGATCCTCGACTGACTCGAACGGGCGCCAGTAAATCCACCATTTTTTCCCTGTTGCGTGCTGGACTAGCCAAGTGGGTCCTGTTCGTAATAGAAAGTCGTCGAGCATCATGTCTTTCTTCTAGGCTCTTCGAGAAGAACTCTGACTATCGGGTCAGTGGTTTTCCTACAGCACGCTTGACATCATAAGAAATCCAGTTACTAACGGCCCTTGTCCATCGGTTGTCATTCCTACGGAATATGTGTCCGTCCTTATCTTCGACTGTTTGGCGTACAGAACGGCATCTTTGATTTTTGATCGTTGACGTAGATCGGAGCTTCGGATCCCATTCCTTATTTGTGTGAAACGGGATACTCCTAGCATCGTCCTTTCGACTGCGCATTCGATAACGCTGAGTGATTTTTCATCCTGCTTACGTAGCGACCAGGTTTCCGACGCATATGTTAGGGCAGGAAGAACCGTTTAGTCGAAAAGGTGGGCACGGAGTCGGGTGTACTTTGTTCTCCTCACTACATCTTCGATGCTCTTGAAAGCTCCCCAAGCCGCTCGTTTCGTTGTAGGTACAGATCGTCACCATAGTTCTTGATCCAGGCAGCTTCCATTGGCCCTGCGATTTTAGCAGCCTATCCGTTCTCGCCCTACCCAACGCTGCGAAATTGGTGGCTCTTTCGGGGTCAGGGGAATGAGGCCCGTTTTTTTTTTAATGTGCTTAGCATATTTTATACCCACGTATAGCTTGCTGGGCTCTGAACGTGGGGGCTGGTTATACTCACGGGTAGCTTGCCAGGCTCTCCCAGAGTGTACAAGGAGCTTATTTGTTGGAGGCGACTCCTAACCGCCTCCTGTATACTTCCCTGTCACTTGATTGCAGTCTTTTGGCCGAATTGACTCGTAGAATACAATCCGCATAAAGCGAGAACGCACCCACACACGCATGCATGAGTACGCCTAGCAAATACAGAAAGTATGTGCCAAATCGGCGCAGCAGAAACAGGGAGTCCATCCCCTCCATCCACCTGCGTCTCAGGAAAGCAATGGTCGCTTTTGGTCCGCGATTAACCCCTATCCGCCACCTCCGCCACTTGGGGACGCGCCACGTAGCCTCCCGACTAACCGGCTCGAGATCCCTCGTATGAGGAAGATCCGTGGACGCATACGTTAGAGCAGGTAATACCGTTGGGTCGATGGGTAGAGAGTCGGGGGTTCTTTGTTCTCTTCACTACATTCTCGATGCTCTTGAAACCTCCCTAAGCCGCTGGTTTGCTTCTTCTCATCCCTTGAGCTAAGTCGTTCATCATGTTGATTTCCCGACCTAGATAGACATAACTGGAGCATTCGGAAATATTCGTTTTGTTGACTTGGTGGGCCAAGGGCGCGGGGAGCGATCGAGCTTTTCTGTATTACCACCTTTTCTCAAAGTGTTTCAATCCACCTATAGTTATAGCGAGATAACCTGCTGTTTCCTTAATTACATATTCGATCCGATGAGCGTGAATGGGGCATACGAATCCAATCCTTTTCTCATAAACATCGTTTTCGTGATGTTTATCTAAAATTCAATCATTCCACAGGCCTTTTTCAAAGTCGGCAAGCATACGTTCAGCCTGGCTAATGTTTGATGTTATAAGGACGATGTCATCAGCAAAGTGAAGATGATATAACTGCCGACCATCGATTTTCGCTCCCATGTTATCCCATTCTAATGTTCGCATGACGTTCTGGAGGAAGGCGGTAAATAGTTTTGACGAGATTGCATCGCCTTGCTTAACTCGTCTTTTAAGTCAACGTTAATGTCGTTGTAGAATGATGAAATCTTGGTTGTGAAATTTTTGCACAGATCACGATGAATCTTCATGTACTGAGTGGAGACTACTTGATTACCAATAACTTCTATCTGAATTGAATCAAAGGACTTCTGTAAATCGATGAAAGCGAAACAGAGCTGTCTTCTCTACTTTCGCGATACTTCACTGAGCCTTGTTCTCGTGTTAACGTCATCCATCGTACTAAATCCTTGTCGAAACCCTGCCTACTCACATGGCTGTTCTTCCTCTAGTGTTCTCTCAATCCTGTTTATGATAACTGGAGTGAGAAGTTTGCAGCCGACAGACAGCAAGCAGATTGGGCGATAGTTGCCTATATCGTGTAGGTCGCCCTTCTTGAACAACAACACGGTCTTGCTGGTCTTCCGCTGAGTAGGGACCTTGCATTCAGACAGGAAGCGTGTGAATAGTTGAACCAGTGTGTTTACAAGGACTGGCGGACAGATGTTCTGGTAGTATCCTCTTTGGACCTAGTGTTGTTCGATTTTTCACCGTAGAAATGGCATGCCGGATTTCGGATGGGAGAACCAATGGTGCAATATATCCATCCTCTTTTATTTCATATGACGGAAGGTAGACGTGGCTATCGAAAAGACCTGAGTAGTATACGTGAATGATTTTCTCCGTTGCCTGTCTGGACGCTGTAACTGTTCCGTCTGGGCGTCGGAGTGCAGTCATCCTGGTCTTGTGATTGGCGAAGCTTTGGTGGGTTTTGCGAATGCCAGCTTTTGCAGCTTCAACCATTGCTGCTGCTGTTCTCTTTTCAAGATCTTTTTTTATCGGCTCTCTGCATTGTTTCGCCAGCTCGGACGTTAGTTCGCGGTTGCTTGGAGCTCGTGCGATTCTACGGTGGCTTATCAATTTGAGAGTTTCTGGAGACATACCTCTCTTGGTGACCTTCGAAATCTCAGCTTTCATAGCGCCGCCGTGAAGATATTGATAGAGCCGATCGTATTCCTCATCGATGTTGTCGACAACGGCATCTTTCCGACATCCGACTAATGAATTGAATAAGTCCCAGTTTGCGGTGGTTCTGAACCTTCGGTTTTTGATCTCATCGATGTTGTCGACAACGGCATCTTTCCGACATCCGACTAATGAATTGAATAAGTCCCAGTTTGTGGTGGTTCTGAACCTTCGGTTTTTGAATTTAGCGGTTTTTTTCTTTCCGCGTAAAATAGAATCTAGAACCATAGAATTTTGGGACAACAGCGACATCGGTTAGGCAAAAACTTCTACTAACTATGAGTGGTTTATTTCGTTATGGTACTCTCCATTGGGAGATTCCCACATCCATCGTTGACGGTGAGGCTTCTAGAATTGCGAGTTTCCATGGATGGTCTTGGTCGCCATGATAAGCTCAGAGAGCCGCTAGCCCTGTTCGTTCCATTCTATTTGGTGGATTCCAATGTGACGTTCCTCAGACGATCTTCTTACTCCATTATTGGCATTGAGATCTCCAATGGAGACCCTGAAGAATGTATGGTCTTCTCTTGAGAGCTTTCCCAAGTCCATCTAGAACGCTTTGACTTTTTTTTTGTCATAGCTTGATGTCGGCGTGTAAACGACTAAGATTGTCAAAGCCGGTATTGTTTCACATATTTTAATCGTAAACTTCCGATTCGGGTTGTAAGTTACATACCTCTCTTGGTGACCTTCGAAATCTCAGCTTTCATAGCGCCGCCGTGAAGATATTGATAGAGCCGATCGTATTCCTCATCGATGTTGTCGACAACGGCATCTTTCCGACATCCGACTAATGAATTGAATAAGTCCCAGTTTGTGGTGGTTCTGAACCTTCGGTTTTTGAATTTAGCGGTTTTTTTCTTTCCGCGTAAAATAGAATCTAGAACCATAGAATTTTGGGACAACAGCGACATCGGTTAGGCAAAAACTTCTACTAACTATGAGTGGTTTATTTCGTTATGGTACTCTCCATTGGGAGATTCCCACATCCATCGTTGACGGTGAGGCTTCTAGAATTGCGAGTTTCCATGGATGGTCTTGGTCGCCATGATAAGCTCAGAGAGCCGCTAGCCCTGTTCGTTCCATTCTATTTGGTGGATTCCAATGTGACGTTCCTCAGACGATCTTCTTACTCCATTATTGGCATTGAGATCTCCAATGAAGACCTTGAAGAATGTATGGTCTTCTCTGGAGAGCTTTCCCAAGTCCATCTAGAACGCTTTGACTTTTTTTTGTCATAGCTTGATGTCGGCGTGTAAACGACTAAGATTGTCAAAGCCGGTATTGTTTCACATATTTTAATCGTAAACTTCCGATTCGGGTTGTAAGTTGTTCGAATGAATCGACGTTCATGGACATTCTCGCTTAATTGTTGGAGGCGACTTCTAACCGCCTCCCATATACTTCCCTGTCACTTGATTGCAGGCTTTTGGCCGAATTGACTCGTAGAATACAATCTGCATAAAGCGAGAACGCACCCACATACGCATGCATGAATACCCCTAGCAAATACGGAATGTATGTGCCAAATCAGCGCAGCAGAAACAGGGAGTCCATCCCCTGCATCCACCTGCGTCTCAGGAAAGCAATGGTCGCTTTTGGTCCGCGATGAACCCCCTATCCGCCACCTGGGGACGCGCTACGAAGCCTCGCGACTAACTGGGTCGAGATCCCTCATATGAGGGAGATTCGTGTGCTCATACGCCATCAGCACTAAATCATGCTTAGTCACAGTTTTTTTTACGATGTGAACCTTTGCAGACGTATCACGTCAAATGTATTGGAATTGAACAGCTTTAACGTATGAGAGCTCTTCGCCTCGATGCATGCTTGAAGATGTGACGAGTCTAAAGGTAAATCAGTTGAAACCTATTTTAGCGACTAAATGGATCAAATCTCTCATTCTAGATGCGAGGAAATTTTCGTGAAAATCTGATTATTGCGATGTAATTTTTTGACTCAGCGTCCAAAAAAGATGCATGAAATGCAAAAGTCACTGAATTTGATTTATTGTGCCATATTGATCATTCAATTCTTTTTTGTAATTTGGAAGTATTGAAGGGTAAATGATAAAGCTCTTGGCGTTGATCAATTCCTGACTGAGGGATACGCCATGCATTGGACTTCATCAAGCATCGTTTGGAGATGATTGAATGCATGTCTGGCCTTTACAATGTCTCGCGATGGCCTACCGATGTCTCGACCTAGTACTGCCACCCTGCGAGAGAAGTCCAGTACCAATTTGTCGAACCGAGATGGATGAAAGGCTTGGTAGGCCATTGAGGCGGGAATCGATTCCATGTGTGTGCTGCAGGGCCCCATGGACTACTGCGCCACGGAAGTCCCATGTGAAAGGATTAAAAAATTTATTTAGCAGGTAGAAATTTTCAGTAATACTTTAATGGTACATTCATGAAAGCAGTTCGCGGTATTAATTTTAAATTCAGTTAGGGCAGCATGGCTAACGAATTAGTTCAATGTCTTCCTCAAAATACTTTGTACAACTAGTGTTGAGATCAGCTTACAGCTATCGAAGACAACGGTTTAGAAGTTTCAATGACCATGGAGTGGACATATTTTTGAAATTTGCTGCCCCATTCTTTCTTGCAGTACGAGGTATCCATTTCACTTTGTCTTTGTAACACGTGAGGAAAAATGATCTCTGGAGAAAACGGGACGGAAAAACACTTGAAGAAATCAGGTGTGCAAAGTCAGAGGAAATCTATGAGAAAATTCTCGTTTACAACTGATGAATATGTTTCTATTTGCAAATTCTTAAATTATTGAGGAATCATCACAGCAAGAATGTGGTGTGAGTAAACGGAAAGGAGCATGAAGAAGTGCAGTGATAGAAGGGCGGACTCACTTGCACACTACACTACCCTTTCCACTTTCCTCACTAGCTCACCGCCTTCCACCAATATTTCAAAGGTAGTGGTGGATAGGCTGAACAAGCTGGGTTGCGAAACTGTGCTCATTAATTTAACTCAGCAGTAATATAGCCAATGGTACACCTCCTCTGCATCTGCACATTCAACAGTTAAGTGGTGGCGAGGATTGCTTTTGGCTTTATCGGATATATCCATCAAAATCTTTAAATGGACAGAGTGTCCAGGCCTTCACGACCTCGATGGCAATTGGTATAGCTGAAGTAACATCTCGAGAACCGAGTTTTATTTGACCTCATTCGCTTCTGCATAGACCAGAACTGAATGCAGTCGAAAAATTCTGGGAAGATGTGAAAAACTTGTTGCTGGATATGGTAATCGTAGATACATGGATGAATTTGAGAAATAATCCTATGGCTTAACAAATGTCGTAGAATACTGCTCGTAGATTTTTTTTTGCAATTTCGGAGGTTTCCTAAAATTGGTATATAATTTGAAAAAACTCAATGTCATAACAGGTATTTTTGGTTACGACATTTAAGTCCGGTGGAGTGATTTCAAGATGTTAGTTATTTTAAGGGCTTTAGACAAGATGCATGGTAAACGGGCTAAAATTCCTGTACAGCTGGAAAAACGTATGCGATTGAATTTCACAGTCAGTAACATATTCGAGAGAAGAAATCCTCTAGTAGCAGACGGATCAGAACGCAAAATGTTGGGAGGTTGACGATGAATGAGATGAAAACGAATTGAAAGAAAGAAATGCTGCATTTGTGAAGTAGTTGTGATAATGGAACGTTTAAAGGTAAAAAATAAGGAAATATACCGGTAAAATTAGTCTAGAACAAAGAAATAGAGGTGTCCTCATGAAGTGTGTAAAAAATATCCTTAAACACCCCCATAGAAATTCTGACTGCATCAGAATATTTTTACTCGCTCTAAAATTCTGCATAGTACACTGAATCGACAAAAGGAAAAAAGAGCGGGTGTGACATGCTGGTTAGAGGATGTCTTTCGACACATAGACGTTTGTTCTATCTCGCGCACTGTGTCGAACGTAACCCTCCATCCCTCCTGGCGCGGTCTGAAAGTTGTTACCAGATCCGTCTTTAAGGATGGAGACACTGACTTGATAAATTGGCAACCTTCCGTATACAATGGTATAGCTGAGATGTGCATTCAATTATCCCTTACGATGGGTGATGGAGACGAATGCATAAAGTTTCTGTAGACGTTGATCAATGCTTAACGCGTTATCGTTTATCCTTTACGTTAAATGCCTTATTGTACACTACGATCTGGAAAATCCGTAATAGAATTCTCTTTGCCGTGTATTTCATGACGCACAAATGAAGTTTACAATGGGCTTCATGAATCTGTCTCATTCCAACTTTTTATTCCTGGCAAACTAGTTGTTCGTGCGAAAGCTCAATAGCTAAACCTCAACATTTATGTGTAATACCTCGAACCTTTGCTCCTCCAACTTTTTTTTGCTACCGCGCCAGCTGTCTCTACTTATCATGATTAAGAATTTTCTCACATCATCGTCATCATCGCGGTTTGCATCTTCGTTCTTTTTATTGTTCCCAGTGAGATTGCTCTCTTCCTCTTTTTCCATGTTCTAGCCGTTTTCTTATTAGTTTTGCTTATGTTAGAAATCATCGCTTATTTCGTATACAAGCAATCATTGTTTCTGCGCTGGCGGATTTTTTTGCTTTTATGTAAAAGAAAATACCTTGTTCAAATAATTGGATTAGAGAGCAGCCATTCAGGACAAAGAAAAGACTCACACGAAATTAAGGTATAAGTTCCTGGTAAAAAAACACATTTGCACATGAAGAAACACATTTAGATGAATCATAAGAAACGAAAAGCTTGATGAATGGTCTCTTGAAGTTGGCAACATTTTTTCAGTGGCATTCTACATTCTATCCCCTCTTGTTCCCAGCAACTCCTCCGCTTCTTCTTCATTACTGCACATCTGGCATTATTTGCTCCATAAATCAAGCGCTATCAAACTATTCGAGATATGTCTGAAACATCCTAACATCTGATGTCTACTTTGTTACAGTTTCTTGTAGGCTTTTCCGTGAAAAAATAAAGTGAAACCCCTGGCGTTGATCAATTCGAGAGGGATGCGCCGTGCATTCGACTTCATTAAGCATTGTTTGCAGGTGATTGAATGCATACCTGGCCTTTAAAATGACTTGCGGTGGTCTATCGATGTATCGTGCCAGTGCTGCTATCCTTCCAGACAAGTCCGCTACCAATTTCCCGACCCTGGAGGGGTGGAAGACTTGGTGGGCCAAGGGCGCGGGGAGCGATCGAGCTTTTCTGTATTACCACCTTTTCTCAAAGTGTTTCAATCCACCTATAGTTATAGCGAGATAATCTGCTGTTTCCTTACTTACATATTTGGGTGGTCCGTTCTCACAAGTTGTGCGGACCCTAGCACATTTGCCATTCGCTGCTTTCCCACGTCGTCGTCGTCCATGGTGGTAGTTTGCTGCTTTCACTGTGAAAAATATAGAAAGCGGTGGAAATTTGAGCCTGCTGAGTTCGCCAGGTGTCTCCATAATTAAAATCAAGTCTTTATTAGAAACAACTGCAGTGGGAATAATAGTAGTTACCAACAACCCCCGTTGTTATCATGTTGTTGAACGAAAATTTGTTAGACAGCGGCAAAATTTCCATTTGTTTCAGAGTTTCTGAGTAGGCTCCGCTCTTCTGAAGGCCACCATAGTATGATAGTTCTTATCTGTCTTCATAAAGTAGTTTGGCTTTGGAATTCAGTAGTTTTCTTGATGTAAACTTGACGCCACTTTAAATCGAACCGCTAGCGGCTCTTTTCCGGTGAGTGTTGTTGCTGACGGGTTCAGCACAGATGATTTCCGACATCTTGGCTACGTTAAGTCTCCACCATTTGATAACAAATGTGGGTCGAAACTTCGTAGTTCTCCTATAGTTTATAGACTGCTGCACATAGAATGAATGCTTTGAAGCCACGCTCCTTCTCAGCGCTGGAGTTGAGCCAACGGTGAAGTTCTAGACTATGACATAGCATTTGAAGACATTCATTTTTCATTGCACTTAAAAGCAAGAAAAATCCGTTTTTTAGAGAGAAAATTTTTGAAGGATTCCGATAAGGCTTAAGAACAGTCTTACCAAGCACTTCGCGAATTAGGCATCTTATTATTCACTAACTGGTGGTTGATTATAGAAGCATTACTTCACAGTCAACTCATAGTGGTATAGCTGGACGGTCGATTTCCATTTTCATTCTATCCCATACCATTTTGTGAATAAACTATTTTTGCCATATAATATTGCTATGTTGCCTCTCGTATTTTCGTGGGTGGTGGGCGCGTTGTAGAATGCCGATGATCTTGTTTGTAAAAATACGTAAGAAGTCTTTACATAATATAAACGGCGACATCCTTCTCAACCTACTCCTACTTGGTTAGAGTTTTCATGAAAGTTTCATTTCAGTTGAATCAAACTCCTCATCTATGTTGGTACGTTAGAAAAATTGTTGTGACTTATTGTACTCTCGAGATGCTTCAATGAGTTTCATTATGCTAGGGATGAGATCCGTAGCACTTATTTTCGAAGCCTTGCCCAAGCGCTTGTCAGTTAACGTTAAAGTGCGGTTTGTAAAGCCCTGAACAGTAAGCAAATTAAACGGTGCCCTCGTTTTTGTGTATACGTAGCTCGTTGTACGGCAAAACAGTGCTGTTTGTTTTTTTTAACACCTAATAGAATCCACTCTTGTATGCCTCATAGGAAACGCGGACCTGTACGTATATGAAGACTGGAGGTAGATTCTTCTTTATGTATAGTATATAAACCTTAAACGGATTTTGAACAACTATGAATTAACAAATACTGTTAGCAGACCTGAAGAAGTGGACAAACTGGACATATTCGTGTCCTTTGTACGGCATACGGCTGTGTACGAATAGTTGAAAAGCTTCTGAAATTATGGATTGCTTTTAATAGTGAATGGCTCTGGTTTAGTAGGTTTTCACATGATTCATTTCTCTGTCATTCGTTCGATCGACGATTTTAAATATTTGTGACTTCTCTTTCAGAAAGCGCCTCAGTTTCATCTCAGCGCCAACTTAATATTCGAACAGGGGAGAAAAGGAAGGGTAAAATTTTTGTGAACCATATAGCAAATTAGATCGTTAATTCTTTAAGAAAAAATCAATGTTCACAGTCGCAACCACTATCAGGTTAACTAGAACGACCACTTCAAGGCCTTCTGTGCGCAAGGCATTTGCTGGGCCATAATTTAACGTCATTGGACTAAATATTTTAGGCTGTGCAGTTAGATTCTGAAATGAGACATCTATACCGACAAAGATCTATTTTATGAGTAGGTCAGCGCCTTGCCTTCTCGAGATTCTCCTAACTTGAACTGACTTTGAGATCATAAAAGTTTCTCCACATTCTTTCCGTATTAACCAGCAAGACGAATTCATTTGTTTCTATTCTCTGGTAGCAGATTATGTTATATATAACCTCCATTAACCTCCTATCAGTAAACTATAGGTCTTCTGGTGTAATCGATGAACGATACAATTTAAACATATAAGAGAACAATTTTAATTATTGCTTACCGCTTACTCTTCTTTGATGCTCAGATATTTGCAAAACACCGGACCGCAGCTGTCTGCGTCAGTCCCCGGAAAGGGTAATAGCGCGTTCGTTCCCCACCGCAGACACCTGGAGTGCGGAGTTTTGCAAATATCTCAGCATCATTAAAGTTATATTTCGTAACATACCCTGCCATTCAAAAGAGTAGGTTAAAAGAGCTGTCGGCGTTGATCAATCCCTGAGGGATGCGCCATGCATTCGACTTCATTAGGTATCGTTGGAGGTGATTGAATGCATATCTGGCTTTTACAATGACTCGCGGTGGCCTGCCGATGTATCGAGCCAGTGCTGCTATCCTCCCAGACGAGTCTGGTACCAATTTGCCGACCTCGGAGGGATGGAAGGCTTGGTGGGCCATGGGCGCAGGGATCGACTCCACGTGCGTGTCGCAGTGGCGCTTTCAACCACTGTTTCACACGCGCCCTTAACAAGGTTGTGAATAGTAAGTTGAAATTGTGATTCTAACTAAATCCTCAGTTTAATTGGGTTCGTTGCCGATTTGGGCGCCTGAAATCACTTTCGCTGACGGGTGATTGATAGTGGCACTGATCGATAGAACTAGCTGTGAGACAGGCGAAACGAAGGGCCCGCATGGTGTGGTGGTGAACACGTTACTTCGCGTAAAAGACAATAACGCGTTCGTTCGCCACCGCAGACGTCTGCGGTCTGGAGTTTGGCGAATATCTCAGCATTATTGAAATTGTATACGATACCGTTAAGAATAAGTATCTTGTATGTAAAAATATATCTCAGACTGGCAACATAGAAATAGTATTCATCTCCTGAAGAGGAGGTGTAAGGTCGCTTTTGATTTGTACAAGCTAGGTTGCTCCACTTGGGCTTCTAAATAGTTTGGAAAAAACCAGCTAGTGGTGTCTAAATGAATACGGCGTATTAAAAGATAGAATTAAAGATACCCTCAACAGTATTTTTATTTGTGCCGGAGTCAGGTAAATTCTTCGAGACTTCACAATTTTCTAAGAAAAATGTGAAAAAATACCATCTTACTCTTACAGAAGATTAGATAGTAGCGGAATAGCATTAAATAGAAAGTAACTATTGGTAATTTTTTCGCTATGCGAAAATTGTAGTATTCTGTCTGCTCGAACGGTTTCATTGATATCTCTTTCTATGAACCAATATTGCACATCTGCGGATTCCAGCACTCTTTTCGTTCAGTTCGTTGTCTTGCACCTTTCATTCAAGAAAGCCTTTGGATTTTCCTATGGTTCTGCTTTTGCCTGAGAGCTTCGTCTTCTTCATAAATATCGTTAAATGCTAATCCAGTTGATTCATTCTGGTATCCAAGGACAGCATTGCCGGAGCACTCAAGGCTCTTCGAAAAGGAAAGTCGTCGTTAGTTGCAAGTCGGAGAAAGCTTGTCCAAACAAATCTCTCACCAAATTCTTGACGGCGAAGTGATTAGATGGTATGTTGGAGCGCTATGGGGTAGAACTAGAGATCATACGTATATTATTGAACGATACCTTTATCCACTGCACCAGTGTACCTTCATCTTCGTGGTGGTCAAGCATTCTATACCTACCACATGCGGTGCAGTTAGCTTAGCAACGTCTACGTTTTTAGTCAACACCACTAAAACTTTTTTTGTCAGTCTTTGAAAAAATCGTTGATATGGACCTAGCTGGTGGGCTGATTGCTGTGACATTTGATGCTAAGCAGAATTTCTCTCCACTGTCTTCGATCCACGAGCTTTTCTCAAAATGTCTCTAGATGGAGGTGTGAAAAAGGAAAGGCAGCGAAAGCTGTCGAAGCTGTCTAAAAACTGCCACTGGACGATCTATTTCTAGTTTATCTAACCCTTAGATTTGTCTCACAAAATGACGCAATGATTGTGATTAGATCAAGTGAAGCATGGGCTTAGAAAGAAAAAGCATTTTAATCCTGTATGTCTCGCAGTAAATCCCACCACCGACTTTCTCATAACCTCAGCATTGATTAAATAGTTTTTTACATTCTTGTTTTAAACGCTCTTAAGCGCATTATATTCGATAAATGGTTGGGGTACTCTTGTTTAGCGATGATCGGGATTTCACACACAAGGAGGAGCATCACGACAATCCTTCGTACATGACAATGATAGTTCTTTAAAGGCTGTAGATACTCCATTTAGAAACGATTTTGAATACCATTTCATCCTGAGCTTTTCCAAAAGTTGCCACTATCTTGAAGTGAAACTCAAGTAGTTCTTCTAGTCAAATGTGTAACACCTTCTGGGGAAAAGCGTAAAGGTTTAGCGTGAAATTATTCTTACGTAATCAATCAAAGTAGTTGCCAGATCCTAAGTTGAAATATGTTACCAGCTAGAGATAAATTAAGAGCATATAAAAAGCTACAGCGCTGCATTTGTTCCCTACAAACAAAATAATTCGTACTTTCTTCCAGATTCGATTTCTATTCTATCCAAAGGTTTTTTTTCTGTTCTATCCAAAGGTTTTTTTAATGAGAGTTAATTCGATTTTGTCGAGGATACGTTTCCACATCTTGAAAGAGAATGGCTACTGTAATATTAGCAGAACAAATCCGGTTTTACTGATACCTCGTCGTAAATTTTTTAAAATAATGTATCAGTAGTGAATGGGTCCTTTTAGATGCCGCTCACAATTCTATCATCGTTGCTGCTGATCGCAGCATCTCAAGCTCAGGAGCTTCTCAGCAATCAACGATGTAACTTCCAAATGGACCGTGGGAGTTGTTCGCAGTTCACCGTGAACTGGTATATGATATATCATCATTTTTGATACATAATACAACATTTCAATACTCATACATTGAATCCAATACGTATTTGTGGGTGTCTGGGAATAATTTTGCTTTTACGCTATAATAAACACTTCAACTCACTGAGGACGTCATTAGTTGCAATAGAAATCATTGGATTCTACAGATTTTTCCCGATGAATACTAGCTTTCTCATCCTAACACAATGAAGTTTTTTGCAAAACTCCGAACCCCAGGTGTTTGCGGTGGGGAACGAACGCGCTATTGTCTTTTCTGGGGAGTAACGCGCTCACCACCACACCATGCGGGTCCTTCGTTTTGCCCGTATCTTAGCTAGCCCAGATCAATCTCGTTGACGGGTGATTTCTGACGGCAAAAGATCAATAGAACTAGTTGAGAGACGGGCAAAACGAAGGACCCGCATGGTGTGGTGGTGAGCGCGTTACTCCCCAGAAAGGACAATAGCGCGTTCGTTCCCCACCGCAAACAACTGCGGTCCGGAGTTTTGCAAATATCTCAGCATTATTAACGTTATATTTCGCAATACATCCTGCCGTTAAAAAGAATAGGCAGCAAATAATAAGTTCAAACAATAAAGTTAATTTTCCAAGCAGCAGATTAGTTTCTATAAAAAAGGATAAAGAAGAAGGATAAAGCTCTCGGCGTTGCTCAATCCCTAAGAAACGCGCCATGCATGCGACTTCACCAAGCACCGTCGGCGTTGCTCAATCCCTAAGAAACGCGCCATGCATGCGACTTCAGCAAGCACCGTTTGGAGGAGATTGAATGCATACCTGGCTTTTACAATGACTCGCAGTGCTCCACCGATATATGGAGCCAGTGCTTCTATCCTGCCAGACAACACCTCGGGGTGATGCAAGGCTTGGTGAGTCACAGGCGTTGCAATCGATCTCACATGTGTGTTGCAGTGCGCCTCCGGCCACTGCGCCACACGCGCACTTTCTTATGCCTGTAGAAAAACATTTTTCTAAAACATTATTCGTGTTCCGAATGCGTCCGAAAATCACTTTTCAAAAGGCTTGTACTGAGATTTAGTCAGGATTGAGTGAATTTCGTTTTCTTCTTAATATCCAACCATTCATTTCTTGTATTTTCTTTTGTTTAAAAAATAGAAAGAAGTGGAAAATACATTTTAGATCGATATAGGTAACCAAAGTCCCAGAGCCACCACAAACTGGGACTTATTCAACTCATTAGTCGGCTGTTGGGAAGATGCCGTTGTCGACAACATCGACGAGGAATACGATCGGCTCATTCAACATTTTAACGTTAGCGCCATGAAAGCTGAGAGTTCGAAGGTCACCAAGAAACGTCTGTCTCCAGAAACTCTTGAGCTAATACGCCAGCGTGGACTCGCACGAGCTGTAGGCAACCGCGAGCTAACGTCCGAGCTTGCGAAACAATGCAGACAGGCGAAAAAAGAAGATCTTAAGGAGAGAAGAGCAGCAGTAATGGTGGAAGCTGCAGAGGCCGGGAAAAGCATTCGCAGAGCCCGCCGAAGCTTCGTCAATTACAGGACCAAGATCATTGCACTCCGACGCCCAGACGGAACAATAACAGCGTCCAGAAAGGCAATGGAGAAAATCATCCACGATTACTACTCAGATCTCTTCGATAGCCACGTCCATCTCCCGTTTTATGAAATAAAAGAGGATGAGTATGCTATTCCACCGGTTCTCCCTTCCATAATCCGACATGCCATTTCGTCGGTGAAAAATCGAACAGCACCAGGTCCGACATTCAATCACCTCCAACGATGCTTAATGAAGTCGAATGCATGGCGCATCCCTCAGGGATTGATCAACGCCGAGAGCTTTATCCTTTTATCCTTTTTAGAGAAGGCCTTTGATTCAGTTGAGATAGAAGCAAGCATGGAAACCCTTTATACTCAAGGAGTCTCTACTCAGTACATAAAGATTCCTCGTGAGCTGTACAAAAATTTCATAATCAAGTTATCACCATTCTGCAACGATATTAACGTTGACGTCAAGAGAGGAGTTAGGTAGGGCGATACAATCTCGACAAAATTATTTACAGCCACCCTCCAAAACGTCATGCGAACATTGGAATTGTGGAAAGATTGGTCTTCGACTAAATCTCAAGAAAACGATGTTCATGAAGAACGGATTGGTTTCGTTTGCCCCATTCACGCTCAACGGAACGAATATCTCCGAATGCTCCAGTTATGTCTATCTAGGTCGGGAAATCAATATGATGAACGACTTAGCTCCAGAGCTGAGCAGGGGGAAACGAGCGGCTTGGAAAGCTTTCAAGAGCATCGAGGATGTAGTGAAGAGAACAAGAAACACCCAACTCCGCTCCCACCTTTTCGACTCGACGGTTTTTCTTGCCCTAACGTATGCGTCAGAAACCTGGTCGCTACGTAAGCAGGATGAAAGATCACTCAGCGTTATCGAACGCGCAGTCGAAAGGGCGATGCTAGGAGTATCTCGTTTCACACAAGTAAGGGATGGAATCCGAAGCTCCGATCTACGTCAACGATCGAAAATCAAAGATGCCGTTCTATACGCCAAACAGTCGAAGATAAGGTGGGCCGGACACGTAATGCGTATGGACAACCGATGGACAAGGGCTGTTAGTGTCCGGATTCCTCGGGATGTCAAACGTACTGCAGAAAGACCACCGACCCAATGGTCAGAGTTTTTCACGAAAAGCCTAGAAGAAAGATATGATGCTCTACGAGTCCCTAAAACGTGGAGAACCCACTGGGCTACTCTTGCACGCGATAGCGAAAAATGGAAGATTTACTGGCGCCCGCTTGAGTCACTCGACGATCAACGGGACTACAGGTGGTACAGGTGATAGGTAATTTATAAGCCTTTTGGCTTCTCGACTCATCAAGCTCTCCATCACAAAAAAATCATCGACAGCTGTAGAGAATGTCGTCCTATCGGAAATCTAATGAACGGTTTTTAATATTAATGGGAAAAAATTACCCTGCAATTATTAAGATAAACGATGAGCACCATGATTGTTGTGATGTAATGCAACATTGTAATAGTACTTACTTACATACTTGGGTGGCCTATCTTCACTGGTTGTGCGTGCCTCAGCATAATTTCCATTCTTCGGAGATTTCCTGGTTTAGCTACTGTGGTTTCCTGAAGTCCCTTAGACAGTGCCAAAGTCTTTTGCAGGCCGTCACCACTACAAGCAGTTGCAGCCTTTGTGGATTAGAGAGAGATTTACACCATGCGATTAGTTTGACACTAGGGCTGTGGTGGATTTTGGTATTGGTTTACTCTTAGCTGGACTACCTGCATTCTAACGCCGCATTCTACGGTGGGGATGAATCTTTCCGCTGTACATCGCAGCCTGACACCCAGGAACACCTCACAGCCACGATGAGCCAACAAACCGCTGGAAGGATTGTAATAGTAATAGCTAAGATTCATCTACATTTAGGTACTACGATCGATACGGTCATCGCTGTCGTCGCTTTTATTACGGTGGTTGTGAAGGAAACGCTAATCGCTTCAGAACTCTGGAAGGTATCTAATATTTTGGAATGTGTACGGTCATAATTGTAAGATAACAAAATTAATGTGTTGAAATGTTTACAGTAATAATTTTGCCTAAACGTTTCATGTACCAAGTTGACGACATTTCGACGAACTCACTTTGTTTATCATAGAATTCTTCCTCGAAAAATCTACGTTAGAACTACTCAGAATGTTCTGCCACGTGTCGCTACGTAGCACCAACAAATCGCGATCGTTGCTTCCAGCCACACGATCCAGGACATTGTGACCGCGACATAGAAAGGTGGTACTTCGACAAGGACAGGCTACAGTGTGTGTGCAGGTCCGTTCTGTGAAATTTTTAGCATTATCTTTTGATGGTGCAAATAGGATACTCATGTACAAGGTCATCATTAGATTGAGGACTACGAAATGAAGCTTTATCATAGTCAGTGATTGTTTCAAGATCAAAACCGGACATTTACGAATGACTAGTCGTGCCGAAAGTCATCAATCGCTGCCTGCCTCAGAAATCCCTCAAAGTGATATGTCAGCCTAGAAAAGTGCAACCCACAAGCGCGACTATGAGCCAGCAAAACTGCTGAAAGTCTAACTATGAATTGTCTATGGAGGGAATGATAACAATATCACTTCGATAGTCAGTCGAACATTTCATTGATCCTAGATGGTGAAGTATATGGGAGGCTGTTAGGAGTCGCCTCCAACGAATAAGCCCCTTGTACACTCTGGGAGAGCCTGGCAAGCTACCCGTGAGTATAACCAGCCCCCACGTTCAGAGCCCAACAAGCTATACGTGGGTATCAAATATGCTGAACACAGTAAAAAAAAAACGGGCCTTATTCTTCTGACCCCGAAAGAGCCCCCAATCTCGCAGCGTTGGGTAGAACGAGTTCGGAGAGGCTGTAAAATCTCAGGGCCAATGGAAGCTGCCTGGATCAAGAACTATGGTGACGATCTGTACCTAAAACGCACGTACACTTGCATCCGAGTCCTCGATGGAGGACTTGCTCATGCAAGCAAGAATGATAAGGTACGACGTCATCGGCCTGGCCGAGACGAGACGACTCCACCCATTCAACGCTGTCTATGACACTGGAGAAGAACTGTTCCTCGGAACATGCGACAGTAGAGGCGTAGGCGGTGTCGGCGTTCTCGTCAACACGAGTTTGTCCATGAACATCGATTCATTCGAACAGCTTGCAACCCGAATCGGACGTTTACGATTAAAAAGATGTGGATCAACACCGGCTTTGGCAATCTTCGTCGTTTACGCGCCGACATCAAACTATGACGAAGATTGGCAAAAATTGCCATCGTCGACACCAAACTAATTCGAAGCGTTCTCTATGGACTTGGAGAATTTCTACAGAAAAGGCCATACATTCTTCAAAGTCATCATTGGAAATTTTCGCCAATTACAGGACCAAGATGATTGCATTACGATGCCCAGACGAAACAGTTACAACGTCCAGAAAGGCAATGGAGACAATCATTCACGAATACTACTCAGATCTCTTCGATATCCACGTTCACCTTCCGTGAAAAAGGAGGATGGATATGTCGTACCACCGGTTCTCCCTTCCGAAATCCGACATGCCATTTCGTCGGTGAGAAATCAAACAGTTCCAGGTCCGGACAGGATAAGACCAAAAGACCTGAAGAACCTTCCGCCAGTCCTGGTAAACACACTGGCTCGGCTCTTCACACGCTACCTGTCTGAATGCAAGGTCCCTACTCAGTGAAAGACCAAGAAAACTGTGCGTTGTTCATGAATGGTAACCTCCACATTATCGACAACTATTGCCAAATCTGCTTGTTGTCTGTCGTCTACAAACTTTTCACTCGAGTCATCCTAAACAGGATTGACAGAACACTGGACGAAGCAGAGCAATGTGAGCAAACAGGGTTTCGAGAAGGATTTAGTACGATAGACCACATAGACACGATAACAAGGCTCATTGAAGTATCACGAGAGTACAAAAGACGGCTCTGTCTCGCTTTCATCGACTTACAGAAGTCCTTTGATTCAGTTGAGATAGAAGCAAGCATGGAAACCCTTCATACTCAAGGAGTCCCTACTCAGCATATAAAGATTCCTCGTGAGCTTTACAAAAATTTCACGAACAAGTTATCACCACTCTACAAAGATATTAACGATATGAACATATAACTTCTACAATGCTGAGATATTTGCTAAACTTCGGACCACTGGTGTCTGCGGTGGGGCACGAACGCGCCATTGTCATTTCCGCGGAGTAACGCGTTCATCACCACGTCATGCAGATCCTTCTTTTTGCCTGTCTCTTAGCTAGTTCCATCGATCTTTTGCCATCAGCAATCACCCGTCAGCGGGATCGATCTGGGCAGCGCAAATTGGCGTTGAACCCAGTTAAGCTGAGGCTTTAGTTATAATCACAATCTTAACCTTTTTATCTACTGTTTTTTTTGCAAATATCTCATCATTATATAAGCTATATTTCCTAACATACACTGCCGTTTAAAAATAGGCGGTAAATAATAAGTTAAAATAATGATTATAACTACAGCCTCAGCTTAACTGGGTTCGTTGCCGTTTTGTTCCCCCCAGATCAATCCCGCTCACGAGTGATTGCTGATGGCAAAATATCGATGGAACTAACTGAGAGACAAGCGAAACGAAGGGCTCACATGGTGTGGTGGTGAACGCGTTACTCCCCGTAAAGGACATTAGCGCGTTCGTTCCCCACCGCAGACACATGCGGTCCGGAGTTTCGCAGATATCTCAACATCATTCAAGTGAAATTAACACAGACGTCAAAAAAGGAGTTAGGCATAGCGATACCATCTCGCCAAAATTAGTTACCACCGCCCTCCAGAACGTCATGTGAACATTGGAATGGGATAATATGTGGGTCAAAATAGATGGTCGGCAGTTATATTATCTTCGCTTTACTGATGACATCGTCCTCATAGCACCAAACATTATCCAGACGGAGCGTATGCTTGCCGATTTTGATAGGGCCTCTGGAAAGAATGGTCTTCTACTAAATCTTATAAAAACGATGACCTTGAGAAACGGATTGGTTTCCTTTCGAATGCTCCACTTATCTCTATCTAGGTCAGGAAACCAATATGATGAACGACTTAGTTCCAGAGCTGAGCAGGAGGAAACGAGCGGCTGGGGAGCTTTCAAGAGCATCGAAGATGTAGTGAGGAGAACAAAGTACACCCGACTCCGCGCCCACATTTTCGACTAAACGGTGCATCCTGCTCTAAAGTATACTCCAGAAACCTGGTCTCTGCGTAAGCAGGATGGGAGATCACTTAGCATTGTCGAACGCGCAGTCGAAAGGACTTTACTAGGAGTATCCCGTTTCATACAAGTAAGCGATGGCATCCGAAGCTTCCATCTACGCCAACGATCAAAAATTAAAGATGCCATTCTGTATGCCAAACAGTCGAAGGTAAGTTGGCCCGGACACGTAATGCATATGAGTGACAACCGGTGGAGAAGAGTGACTGGATTCCTCGCGATGGCAAACGTACTTCAGGAAAACCACTGACCCGATGGTCAGAGTTTTTTACGTAAGCCTAAAAGAAAGATATGATGCCCGGCGAGTCCCTGAAGCGAGCAGAACCCACTGGGTTACTCCTGCACGCGACAGTGAAAAATGGAAGAAATACTGGTGCCCGCTCGAGTCACTCGACGATCATCGGGGCTACAGGTGATAAATGTGATGGGTGAACAGACGAGAGGTAATGTATAAATATTCGTTATGAGCGAATTGTTTAGCTCGTAATTTGTATTTACATTGTTTATTCAAATCTGTCTATAGCTGGTGGTCTGGTTGTGGAGGCAATTCAAACCTGTTCTTTTCTTACAATCATTGCATGTTCGTTTGCGGCGAATTTGCTAAACGTGGTCCAGGAATCGATGAGAAGTATTGGGCAAGCAGAAACGTTCGTTTCACTTTTTCGCCTTCGCTCCATTAATATACATGAAAAGTAATCGCTACAATCATCAAAAATATGCATTGTTTTTCAGAGATCTATGCCACTAGGAGGAGGACAACGTCCTTATCAACCTTATGTACACCCATCAATGCAACTAGTAGCAGAACAGCGTCCTCAACCACCACGAGTACGACCATCAAGCGGATACAAACAAATTGATCGAGATCGTGGACGCTACGATGGCTATCGCGATAGGGTAAGCTTTGCAAATAGATTTTAATCTCCACTTAATAAACGAACAAGAAAAAAATGCAGTGCAGAGATGTACTTCTGTCATTAACAGAGCTTCAAGGTTTTTAAGAATCTTACTGTAGGTTTATTTCTCAAGCGGCTGCCAACACTTTTTGCATTTGATTCCTTTTCTCGCGCCCACATTCCACGAAAATCTTCAAATTTTTTCGAGTGCCTTCGGGTGATGCTTGAGGATTCCTTTCATTATCGTTAGGAATGATGTGATAGCTAGGAAAGAGGTTTGTGAGTGAGCAGTTGGAGAGAGTAACCTATCCGAGACGAGTCTGGTACCGATTTTTCTATTCCAGAGGAATAAGAAACTTTATTTGCTCCTAGCGGCGCAGAGCCAGCTCTTGAGTAGGTTGAACCGTCGGTGTAATGAATGGATCACTACCACTGTTCTAACCACTCTTTTTTGCTATAGAGACTGGTTTATATAATATATGTA